>PISX010011782.1:39018-63685 GCA_004024625.1 Mellivora capensis
GCGAGAGCGAGCGAGCACAGGCAGACAGAGTGGCAGGCAGAGGCAGAGGGAGAAGCAGGCTCCCTGCCGAGCAAGGAGCCCGATGTGGGGCTCGATCCCAGGACTCTGGGATCATGACCTGAGCCAAAGGCAGCCGCTTAACCAACTGAGCCACCCAGGCATCCCAGGGCAATTTATTTTAGAGAGAGAGAGAGAGAAGGAGCAAATGTGAGGGGAGGGGCAGAGGGAGCAGGAGAGAAAGAATGTCCCGCAGACTTCCTGCTGTAAGTGAGGAGCCGGGGGGGGGGGGGGGGGGGGGGGGGGGGGGGGGGGGGGGGGGGGGGGGGGGGGGGCTGGAGCTCATGATCCTGAGATCATAAACCTGAGCCGAAATCACGAGTCAGACACTTAACCGACTGAGTGACCCCAGCACCCCAAAAGGGTAGTTTTGAGAAGGGGTAATCAGGGAAGGCTTCCTGAAGAGGTGGAATTGTAACAGATGAGCTGAGAAACCGTAAGGAATGCATACTTGTATCTGAAGAAGAAGGTTCCAGGCAGAGGGCAGAGCAAGCAAGGTTCTGAGCCAGCTTTGAAGACCAGCAGGAGGCGATGTCACTGAAAAGTGATCTGGAGAAGGGGAGCCAGAAAAGATGAAGTTAGAGACGTGACAAGAGGCCAGATCATGAGGCAGGTTGTGAGGAGTGGGTTAGTTTTTCCTCTTCCACGTGATTGGAACCTTTGGAGGGTTTAGAACTAAGGACATGACCTGACTCAGGTCTAGAGAGCCACTCTGGCTGCTGTGTCCATGTAAGCCCCTGGCACATAGTAGGTGCTCACTAAACATCAGTGGTTAGTATCACTGCTTTCAGCCTCATCATTGGGCTCTTGAGGTTACTGAGGGCAGAGATCAAAACAGTCATCTTGTACCCCTGGTTCCCATTCTGGAGTGGCTGCTAAAATATGTGGGTAAACAAATGAGTGACTGAGGACATGAAAGAGTGAGCAAGCAGGAGTGGGTTCTGAGGACGAGATTCCTGCCCCAGATAGGTGCCCGGGACCCACGGCTGCCACAGCCCCTTGCTGAGATAAGTCACAGAGTGAAAGAAGCATGGCCCTGGCCAGGCAGCAGAAAGATCCAGTCAACACCCATTTTGGTAAGCACCATCATCAAGGGCCTAAGAACATGCAGGCTGTGACAGGGCCCAAATCTGGCCTGCAGGAGCCTAAGAGCACCTGCCAACCTCCAGGTGCAGGGCAGGCAAATGACTTGGGGTACCAGTTTCTAGGATCCCCAGGATGTTTAGAGGCTCACTCTGATTCCCTTGGGAGCATCACAAACAGGTGTTTAACACAAAGGAGAAACCCAGAGGAGGTAGCCCGGCCAGGCAGTAGTATCCAAAATTTGGGATCTAGGCTGTACTTCGGAGGTGGCAGAGATTGTTGCAAGGAAGGGCAATCATGAAGGGCTTCCTGGAAGAGCTGCAGCCTGGGGTCAAACTGAAGATGCTAGAGAGATGGAGTTGCAGACACTCCCCTCCCCTTGCAGCCAGCTGCCCTGTGAGCTCTCTCCTTCCTCTGAACCACATCTGATATCCCTCCCTATATCCATGGGCTAATGCCTTGGCTTGAATATCCGGAATATGGCCTTACCCTACCCATCCAGCGTCACCTCTCCCAAGCAGCCATACCCAGGGTCCATGCTATGCCCTGAACACATCAGGCATCTTCTATCCCAGTGCCTTTGGTCCTGCCATTTGCTCCCTCAGGAATTCCCTAAGGGCATTTTACCTAAACGGCTGCCTTTTCCTCAAGGCCCAGCTCCCATGTCTCAACATCAGGGGAGTCTCCACCCTCCGATCCCCCATCACACACATTTGGGGTGAGCTGTATGCCAAGCTGGACTTAGTTGGGTCCCATCTCTTTGGGGTGATGGTTCTGTACCAGTTAGGCTTCTTGTCCTGGTGTCATTGTTAGTAGTGCCCCTTTCACTCCCAGATGTGCTCCAGCTGTGCAACAAATCACAAGGAGACCTGTCACTGCCCAGCTGAAGGTCTCCAGTGGGAACTATGCCTTGTTCTTTGTTCTGTCGGGGCCTGGGATAATGCTCTGGATATTATGGACACATCTGGATAGTCATTCACTCGCACAAGTAATTTCTGAGGCATAACACGGCCAAGTAACCAACGGATAGGTCGCTGTTCTCCTGACTCGTCAGAGGAGGAAGGAGAAGAGAGGAAAACAAGACCATTTCAGAGAGTTAGAGTGATATGGAGAAAATCTCGAAGGGGCAGGGAGAAGAGACAGAAGGGGGGTAAAGAAGGACTTTAGACAGGCAAGGTGGGGATGGCCTCTGGAGAAGTGGCATTTGACTAAGGCCTGAAAGAGGGGAGGGGGCCAGAGAGGAGAGTATCTGTAGGAAGAAAATTCTAGAGAGAGAAAGTGCAAAATCCCTGAGGCCAAAATGTGCTGCATTAGGAGGAGAGAGGCGACTGGGGGTGAGTGAGGAGATCAGTGGGCGGGGTCAGCAGGAGCCACACAGGGCTGGGCTTTGTCAGCCATGTTAAAGAATTAGGACTTTAGGACTTTTTTTTTTTTTTTTTTCCTGCCAATGAAGCGTTCTGGATGGGGGAATAACATCATCTGACTTCTTTTTTCCCCAGACTGAAAGGTTTTTATTTTTTTAACCATGCAGATAGAAGACAGTAGTGCCATGAATCCTCTTCTGATTGGACAAAGCCATCCCATGGATATTTCTCTGTTTAGAAGCAGAGATCCAGCAATGCCCGCTACATCGTGGCGGCCAGGGCACAGAGTCATCAGGACCTTAGCAGATTTCTTTCTGGAGGCTATCCTCACAGAACATGCTAACAGCTCCCAGTTTTAAGTCCTACAGAACCACACAGGGCTGTATTAACAGGCCACAACAACCTGGTCACCACCACGAATGGCCACTTAAGTCTCCGAATGGCGCGGCAGGGAGAAATTACATGGACGTTCTTGTAAATGTTCTCAACTAAAAAGCAATAAGCAGGCCTGGACAGCTCAATGTCTCCACTGGGCAGAAACAGGGGAGGAGATGCATAGGGTCTTACTTAAAAGCAGTGAAATGAAAAACAGCATTCACTTTCCACTTTCACACCTGGACCAAGAGAACCTCTCAAGTTTCAGTGGTCGGTTAGTAATTCTTCTCATTTAAAAAACCCATTTTGATGAATCAGGAAAGTTCAGAAGAACCAGGGGACTCTGCTCCCTACACGCCACGGTCTCTCAACCACTGGAAACTTCCCAGCTGCCTCTGCTTCCATTGCATTCCCCTGGAGAGAGCACCAGCCACCATGTTTCATGTCAAGGCCTCCCAGGTCCTGGGAAGCAAAAGACAAGGCCCTCCTCCCAGAGGAGGACCGGGGGAGGCAACTGAACTCCTCCACCTACACAGTCCCACAGTGGAGGTTGGACCTGGTGGAAGGAGAAGAAAGGAGTTGGTCTAAAAGAACAGCACAGGGGTGCCTGGGTGGCTCAGTGGGTTAAGCCTCTGCCTAAGCCTCTGCCTTCAGCTCAGGTCATATTCCCAGGGTCCTGGGATCGAGCCCCATATCCGGCTCTCTGCTCAGCAGTGAGCCTGCTTCCTCCCTCTCTCTCTGCCTGCCTCTCTGCCTACTTGTGACCTCTGTCTGTCAAATAAATAAATAAAATCTTTAAAAAAAAAAAAAAGAAGAACAGCACAGAACAGAACAAAGAACTAGCCCCGCCCCTGGGGAAGTGCCCTTGCTAAAGGGGGCGGGGCATGGGAAAGAGGCGGCAAAGAGACACTCCCCCCACCCCCTGCAGTGTGCAGCACAACCCTCCTTCTCTAGAGACAAAGGGGCAGATTCAGTAAGAAAGACGGCCTGCTTAGCTGTTTTTAAGAACTTTGCTTCTTCAGTGGTTTGTTTCTGAGCTGTCATTTTAAAGAAAACGAAAAAGATGTGAGATCTGGGCAGGTGTAGACAGGCCCCACAACTGGAAACTCCCCTCCTGTACCTGCAGCCCGGCAGCCTAAAAACAGGCAGAGACTGAGGGTGGCGGTTGGGGCCTGGATTCTGTGTGAGCCCCATGACTGGGCTCAGGAAGATAGGCTTCTGGAAGGGACCCCCATCATGGCCCCTGGCTGGAGCACATGCCCAGATATGCCAGCGTGCCAGAACTCCTAGGGAGCTGGGGGCTTTCTTGCGCCTTGCCAGGTGGTCGTTGAGGCCCTTACAGACCTGGGAGCAGGCAACAATGTTGGTGGCAGCCCTGGCAGAACTCAGGAAGGGAGACGGCCAGACACTGGCATGGTACCAGCAGAGAGTCAGCTGTGAGATAGTACCAGCACAGGGGTAAGAAGAGCAGTGTGATTACAAAGAATGCCTTGACCACTGCCTCAGGCCCTTGACCTCACCAATGCCCAGTAGTCATCTACTGGCTGTGTGACCATTCTACCAGATGCCCAGGAGCCAGCAGCCTGGGATGGCAGGGCCTGTGGTCCTGCGGTCCTGAGGATGGAGTGTCCAAGGCTGGCTGACAGCCAGCACCAAACGCATCTGTTTCTCGGGTGATGAGACTCAGTTTGCCGCAGTCAGTATTCTGGATGCATCATGATGAAGCCCAGCATGTTGTGGCCTTGAAGTAGTAGGCCTTAGAGGCACTGGTCCTTCTAGCAATAACTTGTGGGTGCCCGTGTCAAAAATGAGTGGGAAGGGCGCCTGGGTGGCTCAGTGGGTTAAGTCTCTGCCTTTGGCTCAGCTCATGATCTTAGGGTCCTGGGATCGAGTCCCGCATTGGGCTCTATGCTGGGCAGGGAGCCTGCTTCCTCCCTCTCTCTCTGCCTGCCCCTCTGCCTACTTGTGATCTCTCTCTGTCAAATAAATAAATAAAATCTTAAAAAAAAAAAAAAAAGTGAGTGGGAAGGGGGTGCCTGGCTGGCTCCGTCAGTACCATTTGGGACTCTTGATCTCAGAATCATGAGTCCAAGCCCCACGATGGGCATACTTTAAAAAAAAAAAAAGGGTGGGAAGGAAGGCCACCATCAGAGGTAGACCTAGACCACGAAGATGATGGTAGTGCCCATCCTCAGCGCTGGGTCCTTGGTAGACACTGTGGCATGTAACAGCTATGTGATGCATGAAGGCCACTTGGAAACAGAAGAGCTTGGGCATGGAGGCCACAGCCTCGGAGCAGAGCCCACTGAACGTTCAGAGGGCCAGGGAGCCTGAAAGCTCAAGCAGATAGCAGGGTTATGTCATTGGCCTACACACAGGTAGAAGGGAGTCTTAGGTAGGGGCCAGGTCCTAGCAAGGGACTTAGCCAGACTGGAATCTGTGGAGCCTAGGAGGGGCTTCCGTGAGCCACCTTGCCAGGCTTCTCCTGGCTTTGGGCGGCCTATCGCCCAGCAGGTGGTACTGCAGGGGCTGGGGCCACAGGTCCTCTTTAATAATCTGGGCAACCTTGTCAGCCTCTGGGAGGCTGTGCTGCCAGAACCAGGTGAAGACGCTGCGGACCGTGTCCTGGCCAACCGGATATGATACCACAGTCCTGAGGATCTGCGCTCATACTCCATGAGCACCTTGTTCCAGAAGTAGGGGTTCCAAAAGCGAAACTTGAACTTGCACTGGGTCCTGGCGTGCCTGAGCTCCCTCACCTCCAAACGCATCAGGTAGCAGAGCATGTCTTCATCACCGCTCATGATCATGGCTGTCAGCTGCGAGTGGCTCAGAAGGGCGGTGACCCAGGAGCCAGGAATATTCTGGATGACGAAACTCCTACGGGACAGGTGCAGACGGTGGATGCGCCCAGACCTGCGCTGCAGCCACAGGTAGGCCCTGTCCGCCTGGGCACCTCAGCTGCCACTCGATGGCCTCCGGTGGGTGCACGGCTGGGCCATCCAGGTTTAGGGGCCCCGGGCCCTGCTGCGCCGCCGCTCCCACCTCTAGCTCTTCCTCCCCCGCCCCCACACCCCCAGCTCCCCCAGCCCTCCCCATCCTCCCCGAGCTGCAGCTTCTCCACCCCTCCTCCTCTTCCATGAAGATGGCGCCCTACTCAGGCGTCACTTCCTCGGCCTTCCTGCCGCCTCCATCCCGCGCCCCCCGCCCCCGGGCTCCGCAGGTCTCTGGGGCCCCGGCCGGGGCCAGGCGGCTGCCCCGCGCCCCGGAGCAGGCGGGGCCGTCCCGGGGTGGGAGGGAGGCGCCCGCGTGCCGCGGCTTCGCGGGCCCCAGCGGCGAGGTCGGGCGACTGGCGCGTGGCGGCTCCAGGGCCCCGGTCCCCTCAGCTGTGATCTCCTGCGGGAGCCTCTGGCCTGGCGGGGGTCAGGGTGCATGGGCGACACTCTGAGTCCCGCCAGAGGAGCAGCGCGGCGCGAGGTGGAGAGGCGCGGTCTCCCCCTCCTGGCGTGCTCCGCCCCTCGCGCCCCACTCCGGGGTGTGATTCGCAGGGGTGCCCCAGCCTGGCGGAGTGGCAGGGGGCTGCCTGGTGGGGATGCAACCGCGAGCACCAGACGGAACTGGCCCCAGATTAGGAGGGCGCTGGAGGTGCCAGTGGAGTGAAGTGCAGGGGTGTGCCAAGCCAGGAGCAGCTCAGAGCGAGCACTAAGGATCAGGCATAACTCTGGTCACGGACAGATAGAACTTTCCATCACAACCACCACACCAAGTAATTACTCTCCCCCCAACCCGCCCCCCCTTCCCGCCCCGACTGCGGTGGGTAGTGGGCACCGGGCGGAGCCCACATTCGACTGCGGTTTGGGGGCAGCTGTGGGAAACCAGCAGCTTTGCACAGGACAGACTACTCAAGCATATGCAGAAGAGGCCAGCCAGCCCCAAACAGGGAGCTGCAAATGATGGTAACTGGTTGGCACGTGGAGGTACTGGAAATATTTATATGGAGAAAGGAAGAGACTTAGAGTACAAGGATCTTGGGCAGGGGAATGTCTCAAACGCTGTGAACCTGGAGCAAACTGACCCCTGTTTGTAGGAACTGTAGCCTCCTGGGCTTGTGGACCACAAGGTGGATGTTTCTACTTGTCCTAGGCCCAGGCTTCTTCTCTTTTTTAAGATTTTATTTATTTGACAGACAGAGACCACAAGTAGGCAGAGAGGCAGGCAGAGAGGGAGGAAGGGAAGCAGGCTCCCCGCTGAGCAGAGAGCCCTATGAGGGCCTCCATCCCAGGACCCCAGGATCATGACCTGAGCCGAAGGCAGAGGCTTAACCCGCTGAGCCACCCAGGTGCCCCAACCCAGGCTGCTGCTTGCTCTATACCAGACATTTCACCTATGTGAACTCCAGTCTGAATTGCAGGGAACGTGCTTGGGTGGGATGAGCCTGGATGAACCAGCCATGCAGCCCTGAACCTGCAAATGTATCTGCACTCCTGTGGTCGTGGCTCCCAAACTCAGGGTCTATGCAGGTCAGCACATCTAATGGCCCCTCTTCCTGGAAGTCACTGCCACCTCCTCCAGAGAGCCTTTGGCCTCCTCCTGCCCAATGAATGATAGCTCTGAGCCTCTGGGCCCACCATGGGGTGTACACTCCCTAGAGAGCAAGGTGCGTTCCCTTGGGGCCCCAGCCAGGGATCTGAAGGCATTTTGGTCGACAGTGAATGTTTATGAAGTAAATGGAAGGCCAAAGAGACGAAGGGCCAGCCCAGTGCCTTTGTACACAAAATGCCTGCTACAGATGTTAACACTTGTTACTGTCCCATGGACTCTCGGGCTGGACTCAGAGGTGACTTACACTGCGTGGCTCTGGACACTGGCCCCAGACCACGGAAAAGCAAGCTCAATTTTAGCCCTGGATAGGAGGATCGCAGTACAAGTTACAGGGCCCAGGGTGGTGAGGACTACCTTTGTTAAGAGACTGGCCAAGAAGCGAAGTCAGAAGCCATGTCACTGTCTCAACAGTTTGTCCCCACCCAGTGGGTAGGCCCAGGTGTGAGCAAGGTCAGGTCCTAGCTCTGTCACTTGCCAGCTGTGCACTTTGGGCAGTGGATGGCATGTCTTTTCTTGGACAACCAGCATTCATTCCCCATCCTAACTGTAGCCCCAATTTCCTTTGAGAAACCGTTCACTCCTCTTTTCTCACTCAGCCTTGTCGTCGCCGGCTGGTTTTGGGGAGGGCACAGAGCCCTATCAAAGCCAGTGAGACAGGAGATGCCTGGTGCTTTTGTGAATGTAAGAAATAAATATAATTTCTTTCTCTTCCTGGTCAGCACTGTGAGAGTGACAGGGATGGAATCATGGCAGCGTTCTACTCCTACACAAAGGGAGCCACTTTGTAGAGCCTGAGGATGAAGTCATTTCTACAGAAGATAGGGTCGAGAGAGACAGGAATGCTAAAGCCAGCCATGTTTGAGTGGCTGAACCAATTCTAAAAACTGTGCTACATCTGGCATTTTTCGTTATATGAAATTTCCTTAAGCCACTTTGATTTTTCTGACCCTTGCGTCCAAGTTTAAGCAATAATGTGATGCCACTTACCTCAAAGACATCCCATTATGATTTTTCATTTCAAAGTACAAGGTCTGTAGGTGCTAATGTGAAGGCCTGTTACCATCTGCCCTACACTCACCATCCCCTTGGGGGCTAGAGATGTTTGGAGTTTCTAGTTCCCCAGGCTCTCTCCAGCCCTTTCCCAATCAGACAGGCGCACAACTTCCAAATACATCATTCAGAAGTTTTTAATAAACAACTTCATTATAAAAACTTTTTTTTGAAAATGTAATTCTGTAAAACATTGAAAAATCTACTTTAACAAAGATACGCCCTGTGCATTTTCTAATGGCACTTATATTTTACAATTAAAAACCTTGTTTTATATAAAGCCAAAAATACTCCAAGAGGTTATTCACTGTGTTTACAAAGTGCTAGAAGGTTTTTGTCTTGTATTTTTCTCTCTTTAAATAATCTGGAGTTACGAAAGAGTGGCCCCAAAGCCTTGATCACTGGGAGGGAGGGAGGCGAACGGGAAGTGTGTTTCAGGAGTTCTAGTGCCAAGCAGGCAGAGGAGGAGGGGGCAGCTACGGAAGTGAGCTTGCATCTGAAGAAACTGGGCTGGAATACTTCTTCCAAACCCCTCCACAGAGGCACTAGATTATCATGGTGAATCTTTCTCCTGTTAGAACCAGAACACCCCTTCCCTTGCCGCAGACCCTTCTCTCCAGTGGTGAAGGTCATAGCCAATTCCTTCCACAGCAGGTTCAGAGCTCCAGGAGAGGCCAGGGTGGGGTCCCAGAGGAATCTGGACTTTTCTGGCCAACACCTGCCTAAGGCAAAGTTTCTTATTACATAAATATCCTTGTTAAAAAGCAAAATATTGATCCTGTACAATATAAACTGTTAAAAAAAATCGTGCTTAAAAACAGCTCCTAGATAAGAGGGGAGGTAGAGGGAATGGGTAAAACAGCTACCAAAAAGAAAGGGGGGGGGCAGGGATTCAGACTACTAGGGGAAGTTTAGGGCAGTGGAAGAATTTCAACTTAGGACAATATCTACGAGCAAAAAAGTAATCACACCTGCTTCCCGGATTTCCATTAAATGCCATTTGTAAAAGGTTGGGGTGGGGGGGAAATCTCATTGGTGCTCCTTTTCCCACCTCTCCCCTTTTAAGATGTGCACAGAACCTTTGAGCTGACACAGCTGGGCAGGTCATCCCTGACCCCCAGAAATGTACTCAGCCTGGACCAGCTATGTACAGGTTGGGAGGTGCCTGCCCCGTTCAGGGCAACTCATCGCTGACGGAAGTTGGAGGAGGTGGTAGGGAAAGGGGACATCACCTCTTTTACCTGGTCCCTGTTTGGTCTCTGCCACATGCCATGGCTCCTGTCCTGGGCAGACACCCCTTAGGCTCTCATGGCCTCAGTAAAGGTACTAAAGTGGGTTTGGTACTGAGTGCAGGATAAGGCTATTCTTATCCTTCGAACAACCAGGCCAATAAGGCTTTTTTTTCCCCCCTCCTTAAATTTGGGGAAGGGAAGTTTAAGAAACAGCTGGGTGACTATGGTCCAAAAAAAGGTGAAGGCAGATGTTCCTCTGTACCAGCAAAGTTCACAGTGATAGAGAAATTCCTTGTGTGTGGTAAGGGCACTGAAGGAAAAGAGGGGCAGGATGGAAAGGGGGGACGGGGCAAGGCCCCAGTTACAAGGCTTTAAATAGTTGCTCTGCCTGTTCTAAGAGTTTCCCAGCATCACTAATGGGGCAGAGAATTCAAGGAAGGGACAGGAAAGGACAGGCAAGAAGAGTGGACTCCTCTAAGCCTGAGACTTTCTATTCTGTGGCCAGAGGCCCACTGCCTCTATAAACGAGGGGTGCAGGGAAGGTGGCCGGGAGCAGGTAAAGGGCTGCTGGGTCTAGTGATGAGGACCAGAGACAATAAGAAGGATGGCAGCACCGAGTCCTGCTTGGACCCTCACACGCCATTTCCTGTAATACGAGTCCCAGTAACATGCACAGCATGCAGGAGGTGGCTGCGTACCAAGGGGGACGCTTTTAAAAATAAACCTTAATTAGTCCCTGGGACTCACTGAAACTAATTTTTAGAAGCAAATCATCTAGTCTGATTCTAACCTTGCCAGACATTTTTATATCTGGTTTGTTTTGTTTTTTTAAAGGTATCCCAAGCTACCCTGCCTAAATCAAAACGTGCTTATTCACGTCACATCGCTTCCAATTAAGGGCCAGGGAGCTACATTTTAAGGTTTTCACCTCAAAGAGTACTGTCCTGGGCTGAAGCAGAAGCCTGGGTCTTGGACCTGCTCAGTTCCTGATGATAAAGCAAAGTGATTTCTAGAAGGGAGAGTAGGAGGACTGGGAGGAGGCTGAGGCAGTTCCTTGGTAGTTCATCCTGAAACCCTTGTGGAGAAGCCAGCAAGAGGCACTGCTGAGAGAGGTGCCCAGAAACTACTGGCTGCACTTGTAGGAGTTAACAGTAAAGAGGTAGAAGTGTGTTTCTGAATCAGAGTGGAGGTGTCTCATGAGGGTCCCACATTAGTGGTCCCCGAGCTGCCTCCCTCCCGTGAGTGAAGAGCGAAGCCCATGCAGAACTGAGAGATGAAGCAGGGACGGGGTTCGGCTGGGCAAGGGCTGCACTGTCTGCAGGGAGCCCCACAAGCCAGATCATCTGTTGCAAGAAACCCTGCTAAATATTGGGGCTAAGTGTGGGGGGGGGGGGAGGCACAAGCAGAAGGTGGAATTTCTTTGATGGAGAGCAGAGAGGCCTATGCACAGTGACCCCGAGTCCACGGTAACTGCAAAGGAGTGGAAAGAGAGGGGACACTGTGGAGAAAAGGTTAGTATGGGAGCCAATGACATACCCACAGGTTAGGACTCAACTATCTGCCCAGCCCTAACTTCCTGAAAACTCTTCTTCCAGCAATTCCACAACTTCCTGGAAAAGGGATAAATAGGAGACAAAATCCGGGCTCCACACCCTCTCCTTTGCTATCCACACCAGCTTAGAACCTGAGTCCCTCCTTCCGAGACTAATGATAACAGTTCATGATGTCTGGGGTAGGGGTCGGGGAGTGGGGGCAATGGGAGTGGGGGCAAAAGCAGCGGGCATGCCTTTCAGGTCTCCCCCTCTCCAGTTCAAGGGAAGGGGGTGGGGTCATGATATACTTGAAGAAAAACAGAACTGCAGACCTGTGAGAAAACGGCTCCAGTCTTCTTGCCTGTCTCGCGGACACTGCCGAGGAAGGCAGGAACAGACGCAGTCATGGAAGATGGCAGAGACTGAAGCAGTCCAAAGTCAGTTTATTTCCCCACAGGGGAAAAACGTGACCTCAAGTGAAGAGAAGTCAGCGAGACCCGACTCCGCCTTGTAAACAGGGCTCCAGTTAACACCAGGTACCAAATGGTTCAGGCTGGTGCCAACTGGAATGGACTGGTGGGAATGGACTCACGGCGTGTAAACAATGTTCACTGCAATCACTCTAAGGCTAACAGCTTGGCAGGGAGGTGAATGGTGTGTCTGAGACGACTGTGTAAACGGTGCCGTTGCTGGACAACACTGACTGGAAGTGGAGGTGTCGGTACAGGAGGGACGGGGGCGGTGGGAGGAAGAGGCCCTCTCTCCTGCCCACTGGCTGGAAGCAGGTGATGGAGCCAAGTGACCCTTTCTCTGCAGCAGGGCCCGACCAACTGCTGTGGGGTCTGGAGGTTGGGACCAGGAGACCGGCTTCTTCGGCTATTTCTCTCGAGGTCATCCAAAGTGAAACCCTCTGTCTCCAAGAGACTGCCTCCTTCTCCAAAGAGAAGGAGCTTCTGACGTTTTGGAGGGGGAGAGGGCTGAGTGTGGCTCCCGATTCAGATCAAAAAAGTAAAAGTAAAAATACCTGAAGTTCTATGGTATGAGATCTTTTCATGGGGCTGGGGCTCAGGGCTCCTCCTGGAACTGATCCTGGAGCCCTGAACCCCCAAACCAAGTGCTCCATACAGATACTGGAATTTTTTCTTTTTGAACCCAGCTCTGAAAGCTCAGCTGCCTTCGTGGGGGAGGCAGACAGGGTGGGCACAGAGGCTCCCTGATGGAGCCCACACCTGGACCGAGGGCCTCCCTGGGGGCTACTGGAACGCCTGGTGGAAACGAGGCAGGGTGGTGGTGCTCAGGCCAGATGTGAAGACCGGAGGCAAGGAGTGCAGAGGTCCAAAGTTCAGAGGCCCCCCAGCTCCAGGGGAATCTTGAGGCTGCGCTTGCAGACTGGTGAGCAAGGGCTGCGCCTCGGCCTGGGAGTAGCCCATGACCAGGCCTCCCGCGGGCCCCGGCGGGTTGCACGGGGGGAGGTTGAGGGGGAGAAAGCCCAGCAGGTGGGAGAAGTCCACGTTGGCGGCGCAGAGGGCCTCAGAGAGGCTGGCGGGGCTCCTGGCGAGCAGTGCCTCATCTAGGAGGGCCGCCGCAGCCGCCGCCGGCTGAGGTGAGGCGGGCTGGGGCTCAGCGGACGGGAGAGAGAGGCTTCCAGGAAGCTCCGCCAGAAAACTATCCACCTCCACTTTGGGCAATTTGTCAGGCAAGTATGAGGTAGATCCAAGCTGGTATTTTGGAGGAAGCTGAGCTGGGGAAGAGATGGGCGAGGATTCCAGCGGGTAGCTCATACCCACGGGCAGCGTGCCATGCACCAGGGAGTGGGGCACGCCCGGGCTGGGCATGGTGGGGATGTGGGCGCCATACATGCCCATGGGCAACACGCCAGGGAAGGCCTTGGCCCCCATCACGTCCCGAGAGGCCATGCACAGCACGGGGCTCAGCTCCTCCTTCACACTGACCGTGGAGCTGCAGCTGAGCAGGCCTAACATGTCCACCGGCTCTGTCTTGATTTTGAGCAGCTCCTGTGAGTGGCTCTTCTTGACATGACGTGTCAGGTGGTCCTTGCGGCCGAACCGCTGGGCACAGTACTGGCACAGGAAGTCCTTCCGGCCCGTGTGCACCACCAGGTGCCGCCGCACATCCTTGCGAGTGTAGAACCGCCGGTCACAGTGGTCACAGGGGTGCTTCTTCTCCTTGGCACCGCCTGCTACTCGGCGTGAGTGGGCCTTCAGGTGCTCCAACAGGGCCTGGGTACTCTCAAAGGTCTGCAGGCACACCTTACAGCTGAGGTCACCGCTGCTAGCGGCATGCATAGCCAGGTGGCGCCGGTAGCCTAGCTTTGTATTATAATTCTTACCGCACTCAGAACAGTGAAGGGCCTCTTTGTTGGGGTCATGGGTCTGCAGGTGGTTCCGCAGATGGTCCTTGCGGTGAAACATCTTATCACAGTACATGCACTGGTGGGGTTTCTGGGCTGAGTGGGTGGCCATGTGCCTGGGGATAGGGATGGAGGATAGAGGAGAAAAAGAAGGGAGATCACAAGGGCTGGCCAGACAACCGAGACGTCCACTGACGGAACTAGATACTAAAATTATGGTCGAGCCATGTGATGGAATGCAATGGGGTCCCGTGCCAGTCAGTACCTAAATTCTATAACTGTCCTCGCCCACCTGCAAAATCTCATACGTACTGCTAGTCTTTGCAGCACTGTTAGTAGTAATAAAAAGTCAGGAACAATCTAAATGTCCATCAATAGGGAACTGGTGAAATAAATTATGGTAAGTTCATAAAATGACTCAACTTAAAAAACAACAACAAGGTAGCTTTATATGCCCTCAGGGAACAAGCTCTTCGGACATATGAAGTGGTAAAAAGCAATGGGACAGAACAGTGCATGCAGAATGGTACTATGCATAGGAAAAAAACGGAAAATAGACATGTTTGTACGCACTCAAAAATATTTCTGGAAGGATATACAAGAAATTAACAACACTGGCTGCCTATGCAGAGAAGAAGAGATAAGAAGCTTATGCGTATGATGGAGAATTTCCATTGTATGCTTTTTGGTACCTTGTGAATTTGTTTTATGTGAACGTATTTTCTTTTCAAAAAATTATATTTAAAAAATTTTAAATGGCACAATAAAAAAAAAAAAAAAGAAATATATCTAAACTTCCCGATCTAGAACAATCCCAAAATATAAGGGACGAAGTCAAAAAAGGAAGTTCGGTAGTGTGTGTGTAATACAATCCCCTGTGAAAATAAAAAGGGAAGGAGTACATGTTTCAATGTCTCAGCAAGGATATACAAGAAATGACCCCACTGGACACCTCTGGGTAGGAAAATGGTAGCTTCCAGCATGAGGACAATTCATTTTTCACTGAATGCCCATTTGTACCATTTAAAGTGTTTGCCACATAAACCAGCAACACTTAAAAAAGTGTTCCCATGGTATAGCACCTCAGTGCCCCCCTTGGTTTACCTGCTCCCAGCTGGAGGGACAGCAGCTCAGAGTCCAGGAGTTACAATCCAGAGCTCCACAGGACATTCAGAATCAACTCACCAAGACTTCATGGACCCACATTTACCAGGCCCTGTGTGAACTGTCATTTACCTCGTTCTCCACAAGAGGCCAAAGCATAGGACAGCCCCACCCACCAGTCAATAAGCAGCAGAGGCTGGATTTGAACACAGTTCTTCTTGCAACCTGAGTTCACTTAGGTACGCCACCACTCCCTCCACTATAGCACCGTGATCCATCCTACCTGGAAGGTATCAAACAGCCATTACACTCATGCTACGTGTGAATGCCCATGCCTGAGAGTTTCTGTGAACCTCCTGGGACATAAATGACATGATAATGTATGAGAGGGAGGTGATGGGTGATCCACAGTCCATTTCCTTCGTTTTACAAGTGAGGAAACTGAGGCCCTAAGAAGTTTAGTAACTCACCTAAGCTCACACAGTGACTACAGTTGGAGTCTGGGCTCCTACCCCCCAGACCAGGACCTTTCCTGCAGCCTCCCATGGACACCCAGATGGTACTAAGAGGACAACCCAACTGGAGTCCACCTAAGACATAGGAAACCCAGAATCAAAGCATGATTCTGTCCTGAGGACCACAGAACTGTCATGAGGGCAATCCTGGTCACCCACTACCCTGGTACTTGTTTTAGTTCCTTCCTATCAACTGTTTTCCAGACAAAGAACTAAGGCTTTCTGTGGTCATCTTATTCATGAATTTACTTGTTTGCTGTCTGTCCCCACTATTAAGATAGTGAACTCAAGGGCCAGCACCCTCATCTGTCTGGCTCACCACTCGGTCCCTGGCACTGAATGCTGTGGCTGGCATATAGCAGGAGCTCAATATATCATAGCTGGCTAGATGAATGGACGAAGGGGTGTGCATCAGGTAGTCTGCCTCATTTGTAAAGGGCATCTTCCTGTTCCTCTGGTGGAAAGGCAAGGATAAAATCTTGAGCAGCACCCCACCCCTGCCAGGCTGCTCTGCTGTATCTGCTTTATACCAGCACTGTCACATTCCATGTCACTTTATATAGGGCTCTTGGGCTTACAAGTTTCAGATCAGCTGCTGACCCAGAGGACACCATGGAGTCTACAGAGACAGAAAGAATCATGTGAGCGGCAGACTGGCTCAGAAGAGGCACTGCAGGACCAAAGAAGCTATGTGACCCTGGGTAAATTACTTCCCCACTCTGCGCCTCCACTTTAAAATTTACAGATTGGACCAGAGGGTCTCCTTTTCCTTCTAAAGTTCTAAGACTGAGTCATAATTTCTGGCTAAGATTCTCACCGCTAATTGACAAAGGTGGGGAAAGTAGTATTGCCAAAACTGTTCAATCTGGTTTGTTCATGACTGGCTGGTATTTCCCCATCAGAGTCTAGTGTCTGCCTACAAATACCAGCATTAGCTTTTAGTGAGTGACTTCAAGTGGCTGGCGTTCAGGGTACACTTATGGGCCAATTAACCTCTACTCTTCTGTCACAGATAAAGCCTCATACTCAGTGGAGTCTTTCTGGCTTTGTCCTCTGGGAATCCCACAGAAGGAATAGGTACGGGAGTGTCACCTACCTATATAGCTTGTACTTGGAGGCAAAAGCCTTGCCACAGTGCAGCTGAGGGCAGCTATACGGTCTCTGCTCTGGATGGGGGAGGCTGTGAGGCCTCAGCTTCTCCCCATTCGTGAAGGGCGTCCCCGAGATTTCACATTGGCACTTCACTTGACTCTCCGCCTCCCGGCCCCGAGGCCTGGGAACTAGTTTCCAGCCCACTTCCTCCTCCTGCTTTGCATCTTGAATCCAGGAGGGGACGCTGGTGAAAAATGTGGTCATGGCAAGACTAATGGCGAAGGGCCATGTTATTCAGAAAGCCTCCCCATCAGCTCCACACGGGCTCTCTGCTCTGTCACAGCCTCCAACGCAGCCTTCAGAAAACAATCTCTTCACCTGAAACATCAGAACACCTGGTGTTAGGGAGCCCAATACCATGAAAATGTATTTCATTTTCTGGAGGGAGACAGATCCCATTCCAATCCCAGCCCCTCCACTTCAAAGCCATGTGAATTTCAGCCACCTACTTACTTCTCTGAGCTATCTCCTCATTTACAAAATGGGCTTAATGATCTCCTAAATCAAGAATGGTCTGAGGATTGAATGAAATAATGAAGAGAGAGCATTCAGCAGAAGTCTGGGCACCCAATAAGTGCTTAACGGTAACTATTATTAGTAGTACTATCTAGGCGAAGAGTAAGCAAGATAATCTGCGGAAGGAAAAGCCCTAACCTCCAACTATTCTCTTTCAACTTCACTTTTATAACCTTTCCACTAAATTTAGATAGTAGCTCTTCCTCCTCTCTACCCTACCTCCCCCTCACCCACTACTTTCCACAATTCTCCTCCTCATGGAGGTGCTAAAGAGCAATAAAATGCCCAAAAGGCAACATGGAAGGAAGAAGGCTTTGCTTAGGAATTTACACCCTGGAAAGTCAGCTCTGGAGCCAGATGTGTTTCTCAGCGGAGCATCAATGAGAGGTTCTGCCGAAGGAGGGAACAGAAGACTCCACATTTCCCCTAAACCAGTACTGGTCCCATCCTACCCACCACCACCTCTCTGGGTGTCCCAAGCCACGCTTCTTTAGCAAAGCCTGTCCAAGACCCCAGGTGCTGAGTGCTACCCCCACCCCACCTCCCCCACCCCCCTGCTGGCAGACCCTCAGAGCACACATGCATTTCTCCATTATGAGCACGTAGCATGCTTGCATTACAACTCCTCACCAAACTGATTCTTTGAAGGGTCAGATCACAGTTCTTTCATTTCCACACACTTAGCATCTAGAAAAGGACTCTCAACTTTCTTTTAGATGGGTGAATGAGTCACTGAATGCAAGTTGATGCAAGGCTAACTTATGCTCAGAAAGTTCGGGTTTAAATTGGGGTCGCAGCCAGCCCTTCCAAAGTGGGGAGCCAATATCTTGAAGTCTGATCCTTTCTCTTGCTGAGGCAGGGGGAGGGGAAGCATGTGGGAAGGGGGAAAACTGGAGCAAAGATGACAGAGCTTTTTTCCTGACATGAACTCCAAGGAAGAGAGGATGGGAGTTACTGTACAGACTGTCAAAAGGGGGACAACATATTCAGACTCATATTCACTCACAAACTCATCACAGATTACCAACTGCAAAGCAACTTGCTACAACAGGGGGGATTCCTTTTGAAGAGGTCATGCCAAAAATCTGGTCATGAGGCTTTTCCACGTAAAGGGAGCAAAGGTGGTATCTGGGGATTGTCCATGAGAATCTGGGGAAGGCTCCAACCACACAAACAGCTGTGGGCCACAGAATGCTTGCTCAGCTCATTAGCACCTGCTGCTTACAGTGACCATTCATCCAACAGACTGGCCGTGAACGAGATGATGGGATCAGCGGGTTCATGCCCCAGAGAGCTTTGCTCATCATTAACATGAGCTATGTCCTGTTCAGGAACCATTCCTCTTGTTGAAGAAACACTGCAATGTAATATGATAAACACTTCCCCATCACGAGTGGAGATTTGCCTAGAAAGAGCGGCACAAAGGTGGCTGCATTTTGCATGAGTCATGTGCTGGGGAGGGGTAGGCAGTACTAAAAACTAGTCCCACTTGGGCCTTCAAGTCATCGTAGTGTATCTGCCTGCTTCACTATAAATCTCAAAGGCCTCTGACGTCTGCCTTTCATGGTTTAAGTCCTTCCTTCTTCTCAAGGGTGGAATTACCTGTTTATAATACCAGTGATTACTACGCACCTTGGAATTGGGTAGAAAGCAAGCACAAGTTTAAACATCTAGTCTGGAGGGAATTTCCCCTACCCTCAAAGTCAAATTCTGCTCCCCCTTCTTATCCAAAATCATGCACCTCAGCCCCTGGAAAGTTGGGAATGGCAGCCAGAGGGAAGGGAAGCAAGTCGCATCACTTTGGCCAGTGTGAGAGGGGAGCCTAGCCCTGGAAATTCCACACAAACTCAGAAAGAGAACAGGACGTCCCCCACCTCCCACACGTCCACCTCTTCTGTTCTCCTGAACAAGCACAAACAAGACACAGCAGTTTAGTATGCTGCTTCTGAAAGCGTGAGTAATGGGCTTCTAGGAAAGAGGCCGGTGGTGGCTAAGGATAGCTCACGAGGTTGTAC
Organism: Mellivora capensis; assembly: GCA_004024625.1. Taxonomy (NCBI): domain Eukaryota; kingdom Metazoa; phylum Chordata; class Mammalia; order Carnivora; family Mustelidae; genus Mellivora; species Mellivora capensis. The sequence goes on from PISX010011782.1 coordinate 57,987, forward strand.
TGACAGAACCAAAGGAGGAAAGCAGCCACGTGCTTGCCTTGATCTGGGTTTAATGGGGCTATGACTTTAAAAGGAAACAGCCAACACCCTGATCCTATTCCCCCTACCCTTTTAAAAAGGCACAGTGGAAGTCCTTACCTACAGTCACCAACAGCCTACTGGATGACCAAAGCTGCCGCTGTTACCTTAGGAACCCTTTTGGGAATCTAGTCTCTCTCCCTCTGTCCTTTGTCTGCAAACTCCTCTCGTCCAGGAAAGTTCCTAGGCCCCTCTCCTTCAGACTTCTTCCTCGGCAAAACTGAAAGAATTCTGCTTCTTTCAAAGCTGCTCTTCTGGTCTCACGCTCTAACCTTAACAACTGTAGAGAAGCTGACGGAACCTGTTCCCATAAAACAAACACAATCAATCCCTCCCAGTTACTGGTATAACTCAGTATTTTTTCATCCAAAGATTTCTTCTGGCGCCTGATCTGAAGAGGGAGGCAGCATGGAAAGAACCTTGGACTTGCTATCAGGAGAGCTGCCACTCACTGGCCGTGAAACCATGGGCAGGTTACTTTGTTTCTCTGAATCTCCGTTTCCTCAATTTCTAAACTGAAGATTTATTCTCCTTACCTATAGTAGTCTCACAGAGGATGAAGTGTCTGATCTGAAGTATGTGAGTACACCCAGTGCTGCCTCTGAGGTCTGCACTGCGTCTGCCTCTTTTCCGCACAGGGCCCGAGTAGTACTTCTTTTTTTTCCCCTTTTAATGTTACTTCTCAGGCCTCTGAGTGAGTTTCCTTCCCTTCACATCTCCCCAGAATGCAGCCTTCCCCTTTTCCCTCGCAGTCAACCCGCAGCACATCCCCTCGAACCAGCCCCCGCTGTGCTCCCCTCCTCCACCACCACATCCTGGGCCACAGTTCTCTCACCTCAGGAATCTCTTCTATCACTAAGGCTCTGTACCCCAAACACAAATGCTTTCTGAAAACTCGAAGGCCTTCTCTGGAAGCTGAAAGGAGACAAACTGCTCCCTAGTCTGTCTGTCCTGCTGTGTGCCACGATGCCTGCTGCCCTCTGACGAAACGATAGTTTTTATGGTGTTACATCATCTCTATAGAAACTGCGTTCTTTCTCCATTATTAGCCTATTTCCTCATCTGTAAAGCTAAAAATACTTACCTCACAGGCTTGTTGTGAGGATTATTTTAGTCAGGTATGCAAAGGGCACAGCTTAGTGCTTGGCGTGCTGTAAGTACCCAACAAAAGGCAGCTATTATCTTTGCCTTTGTATTGAGTTGCACGTTCCTATCCCACCTTCTGCTGCGGCAGGAAATTCTCCCAACCCTCCCAAAACCGTGGAGAAGCCTTCCCCACCCCCACAGCAAGAGAAGGGTTAACCTCTAAGTGTTCTTAACTAGAGAGACCCATAGAGGATTAACAGCTCCACTTCAGTGACTACCCTAAAATAGCTTTTATCCCTCCAGCCCAAGAGCTACTTGGGGATCTGAAGAACTCAATTCAACACCTGCCGAGGAGGAAACACACCCGGGAACACACCCTGGAACGTTCCTTAGGGCGGACAGAATCTTCCCTTAAGCAGAACCCAAAATAGCAACTGGGAAATCATAAATAGACTGAGAGGGAAAAAAGCACACACACACACACACACACACACACACACAAACCAGGTCTTGACCTGAGCACCAGAAACAAATCCAAATGACACACTGACTGGCTGGAAAACAGTGAGAAGGAAAGGGAGGAATGGGAAGATCCGCCCCTCTCACTCCCTCCCTCACACACACTCCAAAGTGGTGGGAGAATTAAATTACAGGGAGGCTGGAGAGTCTCAATGACTTGCATCATTCCAAGAGACATCAAACAGGATTAACAGGGGTTGGATTTACTCTCGGGCTGCTAGTTCTTCTGTCACTATAGATGGGCCCTCTTTGCAGTCCCTTTGATTCACTCTTTCCTCCCTTCCCGCTGCCTCTCACTCCTGAGGAGGCCTTGAGCAAATGGCCGCAACTCACTATAGCCCCATTTTCATTACCAGGAAACCTGGCTGGACACCCCCAAGGACTCCCCCCACCAATGGAGTGGCCTCACCGTGAGGGGCAGGGTTAGAAATCCAAGGCCAGTCTCTATCACAGTCCCAAACTAACAGGTGGAAAAACATACAAGCCAGAAGTCAGGCTACTCTTGGAGGTGAAAGCACCACCAACTCCCCCACACCAATTGTCCCCTTATCTTCCCCGTTACAGGTGCCTTTCCCCCACCAGCTGGAGCCAGAGCCTGGGACTGGATTTATAGGGAATAACCAGGCTCCTTGGGCAGCTTCTTAGACCACTCCACTGTGTGGTGGGAGAGGTTCAACTCCCCTGGAGCTGGGAGAGACAGGAGTGGATGCCTGCCAGAGAAAGGACAGAAATTCAGGGAGAAGTCTGGAGGAGGTCTCAGGGACGGGAAGGAAGGGAAAGTATGATAAAGAATCATTAGCAAGTTAGTCTCTAAAGGACAACCTCCCCCCACCCCCAAAAGAGATGGGGGACTATAAGGGCTGGAGAATTCCAGGAGTTGAAAACAGAAGTGAATTCTCTGAATTTCCAAAGTCTCAAAAGGGTAACCAGATAGATATCTAAGGTTTGGCAGTATGGTCACTGAGGAGGGAATTATAGATGGAGCTTACTGGGGTTCTCCAGAACCGGGTATTTGACGGAAGCCTCAAAATGGGTTGTGTGGTTCTGGAAAACGAAACAGAGAGTAAAAAGCGGAGTATTTGGAGCAGGAAAGGGGGTTATGTGGGTCCGGGTAGGCGTGTCCGAGGGGAGGGAGCAGGTGCAGCTTATCTGCGTCCCCCAGACCCGGGTCCCTCGTAAGGTCAGCAGCGCGTTATCTGGGTCTCCAGGGAACCTGGGGGTCAAGAGTAGGGGATCCTCGGGGCTGAGTCTCCAGGTCTCGGTAGGAAGGGGACCAGTGGGGTTTCTTCCGGTGCCCCAACCCAGGTATCGGATCCGCGGAGAGATTTCGTCACCATGGGGCCTATCGAGGCCCGAACTGGCGTGAAGGGGGCCCCCAGTCGGGGGTGTGGGCGACCGCGCCGTGGGGCCCGAGATGAGAGGCGCCGCCGCTCCGGGTGCCGGGCGCGCGGGCACAGCGAGACGGCCTCCCGCCCCGCTCCCCGCCGTCCCCCGGGGCCCTCGCCGGCACTCACCGCGCTCGGGGCCCCGCGCTGCGGGCCGGGCCGCGCTCGGGCTCCGCCAGGCCCGTTCAGGCCCCGGTAGTGGCGGCGGTCGGGCCATTGTGCGGTGCATTGTGGGAGCCGCGCGAGCGGGCGCTCGGGCCGTGGAGGGGGCGGTGCCGCGGGCTCTCTATGGTCCCGCCCGCCTGCCGGCTAGAGCGGCCGGGGCGGCGCGCGGGCGGCGCGTGGGGACCGCCGGGAGCGGGGCGGGCGCTCGCTCCCCTCCTCTCCCCGCCTCCGCCTCGCGGCGCGCTCGGGCTCCGGAGCCGTCATGGGCGCCGCCGCGTGGGCATCGTCGCCCCTGCTGCGGCGTGTGTCTCTCCTGCTGCTGATTCTGCCGCTCCCGGGGCTGCCTGCAGGCTCCTGGGACCCGGCCGGTTACCTGCTCTACTGCCCATGCATGGGTAAGGCCTCCCGAGCCCTCTTCTCAAATGGGGAAACTGAGGCCCAGAGAGGAGAACGCCCTCTTCTGAGGCACCCACAGATATCTTGACATGTCCAGGAGAGAACCGCAGCGTTGGCCTGGCCTGCTCCTTGCCTCTCTGCCTCAGTTGCAACGGCCCTGTGGGGCCTCTGTGTCCAACCTTCCATTGGCAGATGAGGAAACCGAGGCCAGGAGAGGTTATGTGTCTTGTGCAAGGTCTAAGCCAGCCCAGAGTTCAGTAAACGGAGTTAGTGGGACAGGACTTAATGTCACTGACTCGGCCTTGGCTCTGGACGATTCTTTCATCGTTCAACAAATATTTATAGGACCCCTACTCTGTGCCCAGCCCTGTCTTCTTTTCTGGGGATACGGCAGTGGTAAGACAGAAAATACCATGCCCTTGTAGAACCTTCATTTTAGCTGGGAAAGACAGACAATGGAAGATACAATGGGCAAAAGATACAGACAACAAAAGATAAAACATAAGTACTTATACATAAAGTCTTAGAAGAGGATGAACAGTATGGGAAAATAAAATAGAAAAGAGTAAGGGAGAATCTAAAAGCTGCAATTCAGATGGGATGGTGGATCGTCATTGTAAAAGTCATTCCTTCTTAAAACCCAGAAGACTCCAGACCCTGCTGATTTGGCCCTCTGCCCGTCATTACCACACTCCCTTCTCCCCAGATCCCCCAGCAGCAGCCACTCTTATTCCCTCTCTGTTCCTCATACATTCTCAGGCCCTGAAACCTGCTATTCCCTCTGACTGAAACACTTTCTTCCTCTTCAATCCTGCCAGGTCAACTCCTTCTCATTCTCAGGTCTCAGCTTAAATGTCACCAGAAAGGGCTTTGCTGACCTCAACACCCATCGCCACCTTACTGTCCTCTATCACCAAGCTTTTTCCATTTCTTCCTTGAAATTATCAGAATTTGCCATTATATACTTGTTTACCACTATATACTTGTCTCTCTAGCTGGACTGTGAGTGCCTCTAAGGGAGAGACCTTATTCTTCTTGCTGAATCCTATATTCCAGCACCAAGCAGAGACCCTGGCACATTGTGGCTTCTCAGTATTTGTGGAATGAATGAATGGATGTCATGCTGGGGATAACAAAAATAATCAGACAGGGTTCTTGCTCCTGAGGTATTCACAGGCTGAAGTGAGAGCCAGTACAAAGGCCAGGAAGTGGGAAAGGACATTTGAGAAAAAGTGAACTATAAATAGCTCCAATCCAAGGTGGGAGGCAGAAAAAGGGATTGAGTATAGCAGGGGGTTGGCGAAGTGATTCTGGTGAATGAGGCATTGGAGTTGCCCCTTCATGCGCAGATGAGTGGAGATAGAGGTGGAAGGGCACCCCTGGATGAGAGAACAATAGGAGCAAAGGTACGGGGTCAGGATAGGAGGTGGGAAATGGCAAGGAACCTGAGCGGCTGAGGCAGAAGGGTAGGGGCCTTGAGTGTCAGACCCAGTAGGATGAGTCCAGACTTGATCCTATCCTGCCAGCTCTCTTGGCTCTCCTTGGTGTCCTGGCCCTCCCCACCCTGGCCCTGCAACCTTTCCAAATACTACATGCCCCATGCCCTCAATGCCCTAGGCCTCACCTCAACTACCATATACCATCCAGGGCGCTTCGGGAACCAGGCTGATCACTTCTTGGGCTCCCTGGCTTTTGCAAAGCTGTTGAATCGCACCTTGGCTGTACCCCCTTGGATTGAGTACCAGCATCACAGGCCTCCCTTCACCAATGTGAGTACCTCCCACTGGCCTTAGCCCTTATCCATCCTACCCCAATCCTGCTTACTTCCTCTTGACCCCAAGTCCTTCTCTGGCCTTTACCTCCTGCTCCTCTGAACCTTCCCCAGTCACCCCAAACTCTCTTCCCTGGCTAACTGGCTAACTTATCCAGTGCCTTCTGTGTGCCAGGCACTTTTCTGAGCACCGCAGGACGACTAGCTCTTTTCTCCATCATCACATTCCTATAAAGAAATGGGTTTCAAGAGGTTAGGTAACTTGCTCAAGGTCACACAGCTTGTGAATAGTAGAGCTG
>PISX010011783.1:0-63577 GCA_004024625.1 Mellivora capensis
AAAAAAGAAACAAAAAAAAAAAAAAAAAAAAAAAAAAAAAAAAAAAAAAAAAAAAAAAAAAAAAAAAAAAATATATATATATATATATATATAAAGACAAAACAAAAAAAGAACCTCGTCAAAAAGAACCCCAAGTATAAGATTTATATGCTACCAGGACAAACACAAATACACAGAAACACTAAGATATAGGGGGATTAAAAATTGGTTTACCTATAGGGGTAGCATTGATTGGGGAAAGGGGATTACCTTGAAGTTTAACTTTATATGAATATTTAAAAATAAAAATAAGAAAAGAATAAGCTAAACTAAACTAAAATAAAAATAAAAATTAAAAAATATAAAAGCAAAAGAAAAACACAGGTATATGTATCAAAAAGTTCAGGTTAAAAGGTTATTATGGAATTTGATGTACTGGACATCTCACTGTAATGGTAACTATGTTAAAAAATTATCTATTAAAAAAATGAACCAGAATAGTGGGAACAAATTAAAAATAAAGGTTGTATCTATGAAGTAGTGGCGGTTGTTCTCTTGTCTTTTTTTTTTTTTTCTTTTCGGTTGGCTTTCTGGGGGAGGGGCCTGCCGCGTGGGTTTTCAATCAATGATGTTCCCTGAGTTAAGTTCTCCCTCCCCCATCAAGGGAGTGGGCTCTGAGGAAACCAGTTTTTCAGGCTTTTGTTCTCTGGAGGGTTTTTTTGTTTTGTTTTTTGTTTTTTGTTTGTTTGTTTTCTCTCGCCTTGTTGGCTTTGGATGGTTTTAGGAGGTTTAGAGGAAAGCAAATTGCACCCAGACCTCCCTCTCAGATAGAAGCCTCAGTCTGTTCCCCTCTGGGTGCTCCAGAGCACAGAAATTCCCCCTGCTCGTGGCTCAGGGACCAAGACCTGGTTTCTCCACCGCACTCTCTCTGGCTCAGCGTCAGGGGTGGCTGTCTCAGTCTGGGGACTTAAGCCCCTGTCCCTAACCGCCCCGATTCCCACAATTCCCCCCCCCCCCTGCAATCCTTTGCTCTTTTTGAGTGCTTTCAACTAGACTCCAAGTTAATGCTGGTCCCCAGACGCAGGGCACTCTCGTATTGGGGTATTACTTTCGAATGGGTCACTTCTGGTGGCTCCCTCCCCCTTTTGTTTATCTTCTGATATTAGTCTGATGTTCCCACTCCACTTTACCTGCCCACTGGCGTCTTCTGCCCCCATAGAGATCCAGACATGTATAATTCTAATCTCAGGCTGATTTCATAGGTGATCAGAGTTCCTTGGTAGGTTATCAGCTCACTTTAGGATACAGGTTGAAAAGGCACCTCCTCCTAGTTCCCTGCCATCTTGTCCACCCTACACTTTTCTTTAAGAATATTGGCAAAGAGGTCTTAGGCAGGTTGTGAATGAACTTTGTGTTCGCTGGGCAAAACAAAATAATAATTTAGCTAAAGAAACAAATTGATGAGAAGAATACATGACCAGGTTGCTATGTAAATTTTCTCCTGCTGGTCCAAGAAGACAGATGTAAGGAACTACTGGAAGTGGAATCTTTTCTGCTTCACTCCCACACCCACCACCCCCAGATGTCAGCCACTAGGAAGTAAAGCAGGAAAGAACCTAGCTCTTTGATTTGGAAGAGGAGCCCTTAGAAAGCTGTAGCCCATAGCTAATTAAAAAAGCCAAACAGGAAAACCACCACATCCTTTCTGATAAAGAGGAAGAAATTAAAGACTTAGTTACAGGGTTGCTTAGTAGACTGTGTGTGTAGGTGTATATTTTAATGCAAAGTCAAATCAAGTTCTAAATTACTATCATACAAGTAGAACCTAAAAGAAAATTTTTGACTTTGAAAAAAAATGAAAATGAATTGTATTTTATCCAAAGCAACAAATCCATTATGGTTTATTTATTATTACTTCTTGCCTACTTGAAAGAGAGACAAAGAGGGAAATTGATGTGGCTTTTTGTTAAAGTTGGGCATAAATACTGTTGGAATAGAAATTAAAACCAGAAAAGAAGAAAGAAACAAATGCTTAACCACAAAGGATAATATAGTTACTGTGACAGAGCTCCATGCTTGGCCCCAAGCTTCTTGGCAGTCAAGACCAAAAAGAAAACACAATGAGTTATATAATGCCAATGAAAGAAAGCATACAAATCCTTCAAGGGAGAAAACCTTTGTTTCTGGTAATAAATTTTCCAAAAAGCATTCATCACTAGATTAAACAATAATTGTTAACAGTTGAGCTCTCCTGGAAGGAGCTTGCCTTTGTATTTCTCAAAGGTTGCTATTTTTTATCTTGGCATAAACATATCATTTAATTCTTACCTATGAGAGGTTAATATGCATACTGGTGATGCTTCATTTGTACTCTTGTAGAAAAATATATAAGAACATGGGCAATATGTTAAAGTCTCAACTCTCTGTCAGTTATTCATAAGCAAACTTTACCACTTTAATCAAAGCCAGATGCCAATCCATAGTGGCATCCAGTAGAATTGCTTTTCATCTTCAAATTTACTAAGGGATATAGAGAATGATATCTTCATAAATAAGTGAGCATTCTCCAAAGAACAGGGGAATGGAATGAGAATATTGTCCATGGGGAGCACCTGGGTGGCTCAGTTGGTTGAGCATCCAGCTCTTGGTTTTGGCTCAGGTTGTGATTTCATGTGTCATGAGCCTGAGCCCCGTGTGGGGCTCTGTGCTCAGTGGGGAGTCTGCTTCAAGATTCCCTCCTTCTGCCCCTCTTCCCATTCTCTCTCTCTAAAATGAATAAATAAAAAATCTTTGAAAAAAAGAATAGTGCCAATGGGATTTTAAGATAGCTTGAATATTTTACTATAGTCAAAGCTTTTTTGGAGTACAGTGGGTATATTTCTATTTTAATGTCAGAAGAAGGGGAATGGATTATTCCTCTTCCTTGGAATGATGGAGAGAAGAGTCTCCATAAAACCATGACAAAGGCATGTGAAAAAAAGCTATAGAAAAGATTAAGAAGTGAAAGATACAGGATTATACCAAGCCATAAAACAAAGGAAAGCAGATATAATGGGAAAGGATGCCAAAAGGCATTTATGAAGGTCAAGAGAAAGAGATCCAGGTGGATTTTCTAGGAAAAGGTGAATTTTAGAAAGAAATTATTGAAAATTGCTAAAAATGCTGCTTTAAAAGCAGAATTCAAGAACAAATAAGAAAAACAACTTTTAGAGTCAACAGAAATTCAAGAGATCCTAGAAGTTACTTAGAGTTTAATGTGTAGGATTCTGGAATATATAACATACCAAGTTTATGTTATAAAAGAATAGGAATTACATTCACATAAGGATTTCAAGTCTTGTGACTATTGATGTCATAACCAAAAATAGTGGAAAGAAAAGAAATAGATACTATAGGTGATACTATAGGTAGCAAGAAAGAAAGGGAGAGAGGAGAGAGGGAGGGAGGGAATGGAAAAAACAAGATGAGAAGCAGTGGCACAGACACAGACAGAGCGTGCATCTGGAGATGGGCTCATGTGGATGTGACTCCCTTTTCACCACTCACTGATTCTGTGATATGACAAGTTACAAAATTCCTCCAAGCCTCAGTTTACTTGTTCGTAAAATAAGAGTAACAACAGAATTATGAGGAAGGGTAAATGGAATAGTATGAAAAACACTTAGCACAGTGCCTTCCATAAAGATTATTGATGTATCAATAGGGATTGGGTGGGTGGCTGGGGGGATAGATTGAGTGAGTGAGAGAAGGAAGAAAGGAGGGAAGGAGGAAAGAAAGAAAAAAGAAATCCCTACTTAGACTTCAAAGAAATACAAACAGCCAAATAAATTAGGGGAGGAAGCCCATGCTGTTATATACTATTGGATGTATTAGAATAGAAATTCCCCTTAGAGATCATGGAATTCAACTCGAATTTATAGGTAGCTAAACTGAGGCCCAAAGTCATCTTAACTCAAGATTACACAGCAAGTGTGCAACAGCTACCTTCTCTGGAAAAAATGTAAAGAAAAGATCTCTTCTCTGAAAAAAAAAGTGTAAAAAATAATGGTTACTTTAGAAAAGAAAATTAATGTCAGACAAGGTTGCCTGATTTATTTATGGCCATAAGTAGGGGATAAGCATTAGCCTTGGCTGGCTTAAATTTCCAAAATGTATAACCTGAATATTTTACTTGCCTTTGGCCTAGTCACTTGAGCACTTTTTCTTCTAAATTTACTGAATACTGTTCCATATTCCACTTAAATATAAACCTAAAGAATATACTGAACATTTTATTCATTATAAAACTTCCAAGATTGAGCATGTAGCTCTTTGGGGTAAATAATTATTACCTCTTTGTTACTTTAACCACTGTCTCTGAACACAATTTAGCCCAGACATGTCAATTAATTCCAGAATCATTAGTTCTTGGCTGCCAGTGTTCCTGATACTATTTCTCTCATTCTAGCCAAATTCTAGAAGCTATAATCACAAAGATCCTTTTTAGTGCCCTATAACATTGTTATTATTTTAAAACTATAGCCAGAAAGAGTAACTCTCAAAGGGGGTGGGGGGAAGGTTTGCTTCTGAGGAAAAATTATGTGTTCCAGCCAATGAAGCCTCAAAATTGTTGAATATTTATAGAGAGTATTAGAATATGTTTTAGTTCTTTTCACTGTTTCAAAATCCAAATAACTAACACATACTTAGAATGAGATTTTGGTTTATGTTTATTTTTTACATCAGTATATGGCACAACATCTTAGGAAAATGGCAGAGGTACATTGTTCTATTGTTAAACTAGATTTCTTGACTTTTCACTTGGTTACTACCACCAATCTAATTTCAATCTACAAACACTAGCTATAAGATGTTTTTAGGCTCTTTTAAATCCTTACAGAGAGAAATGTCAGACAGATTTACCTATTCTGAAGAGTTTAGCATCTAAAAGAGGAGATAATACTTAAATGGCTTAAGAAGATAATTACCATCGCAAGAGAAGACATCATTTCAACAGTTACAAAATGAGTAACTTTGTAAATAATTGCTGAGTTGAGACTAGGGGTGTAAGATGGTTAGGGAAGACCCTCATCTCCATCATCACCATCATCATTATCATTATCACCACCACTACCACTTATATCTAACACAGATGAAGGGCTTATCACGTGCCACAGGATAGTTTAAGTACTATATATCCATTAGCTCATTTAATTTTTACAACAACCTGTGAATAGGTAATCATATCCTCATTTACATATGAGGAAATTGAAGCTCAAAAAGATCAAGTGATTTATCCAAGATCACACAGCAGAGATGAGATTTGAATCCACACATTCTGGCTTCAGAGAACCTAAAAGGATGACCAAAGAAGTGAGATTTAATCTGGGTCTTGAAGGATAAGATTTCACTAAATGCAGAGGAGATTAGGGGAAAAGTAAGAGCAAAGGCAAAAAGGTGAGGAAAGTCACACTGCCTGGAGTAGAAGATAGGAAAGATTGGCTATTGGTAACAATGACAACAAAACCATTGGGATTTTTAAGCAAGAAATAGACATATCAAAATGACATTTCAGGGAAATGAATATGACAATAACATACATGATGGATTCAAATATTAGAAGACTAGTCTATAACTAGTCATGACAAGTGAGATTTGCAGATACAAAGACTCAAACAAGTAGTAAGATGGAAGAAATGACTAAGAAATATTACAAAAAGTAGTGTCATCTCAGTCGCTGAATTTGCCTGAGGGTTCAGAAAAAATGAAGAATCAAAAGATGGCTCTGAACCTGGACAAACAGCAATATAATATCACTATTAACAGAAATTGGAGAGTTGATTTTATAGACAACAGTAAATTAAATTGATCATTTTTCCTAAGTCATTGGTTTTCCTATTCAAATGATTCTTCACTGTATTACTTCTTTCTCTGACAATCCATTTTTGTATTTCCCAAGGCTTAGTCATTGATGCTCTTTTCTTTTTCCCCATCCTTTCCCCTACAGACAGTGCTTCCATTCTTATAGTTTCAATATTAATTTGTATGTTCACAATCCTTAATTCCATATTGATATTCAGCCTATCTCCTGAGTTCAATATCTACTCCAGTGTGCTAAGTCTTCCCCTTGGAGATACATCCAGCATCTCATATTAATATGTTCTCAAATAAGTGAAGTAATGGCAGAGCAGTCAACAAAGCCAAAAAGGCAACCTTTACTACCAACACATACGGTCAATAGATCTTGATCCTTGCTATACAGTAGAATCTACTATGGAGCATTTAAAATCCACATGTGGCCATTTCATACCTCAGAATCTCTAGTGGAGGGGGCACCTGGGTGGCTCAGTTGGTTAAGCCTCTGCCTTCGGCTCAGGTCATGATCTCAGAGTCCTGGGATCGAGCCCCGCATCAGGCTCTCTGCTCAGCGGGGAGCCTGCTTCTGCCTGCCTCTCTGCCTATTTGTGATTTCTCTCTCTGTGTCAAATAAATAAATAAAATCTTAAAAAAAAAAAAAAAGAATCTCTAGTGGAGGGTCATGAACATGTATGTCTGAAAACCTCCATAGGTCTTTCTATTGTGAAATAAGGTTTGGAAATTACTAACTGATACTGTGATTGATCAATAGAGGTACAGCTCAATGTCTGGGGAAAAAAAAGAAATGAAACAATTAGAAGTAGAATCAGGTTACAGAAGAGAGCTCAGTTTCTTGCATGAAACAACCCCAGCAAAATTGTAGAGGTGTTAGGATAGCAAAGATCAGAAATGGGTCTTGAGTAAAAACCCCAGACCAACCACTTCAGCATCACCTGGTGATGCAAAAATGCAAAATCCCTCAAGCACACTTGACCTACTGAATCTAGAACTCCAGTAGCAGGGCCCAGCATTGTGTGTTCTAATGGTCCTCTAGGGGATGGTAATGCACCATAAAGTTTGAGAACCACTGGTCAAGCATCTTAGAGAATGGACAGAAGGAGAGGACCTGAGTAGAGAAGAGGATGTCTGGAGGCCTTAAAATGTTTCCAGCCATCCTGTGGAAATCTTGTTAAGTAACCATGCCCTATGCTGCAAGGGAAGTTTCATCTACTACCAAAGGATTAATGTTATACAGATAGTATTCTCTGACGACAATGCAACAAAAATAGAAATCAGTAACATAAGTCCGTTTAAAAAATACAGTTAGAAACTAAAACCATACTTCTAAATAATTCACTGAAGAAATAAGTATTAGACTGGAAATTATAAAATCCTCAGACATGAATGTCAACAAAAATTCTATGTATAAAACTTGCACGATGCCAATAAAGCGAGACTTAAGGGGGCACTTATAATCTTAAATATATACATTTAAAAGACCAGGATTAAAAATTAATGAATTAAGGTTCTGAACATAGATGAAATATGCCATTTTCTAAATTTATCAAAATTAATTCAAGAAGAAATACTGAACATGAATAAACTTGCAATCATAATATTAAAGGTTCTCAAACTGAGAACCCCAGACCAGAAATAACATCACATGGGTACTTGTTAGAAATGCAAATTCTGGGACGCCTGGGTGGCTCAGTTGGTTAAGCGGCTGCCTTCGGCTTGGGTCATGATCCCAGAGTCCTGGGATCGAGTCCCATATCGGGCTCCTTGCTCGGCAGAGAGCTTGCTTCTCCCTCTGCCTCTGCCTGCCACTCTGTCTGCCTGTGCTTGCTCGCTCTCTCTCTCCCTCTCTCTCTGACAAATAAATAAATTTTTAAAAAAAAAATGCAAATTCCCAAGCCCCCCTTATAGCAACTGAATCAGAAATTCTGGGGGGGTGGGGCCTAGCAATGTATATTTTCACAAATCCTCTCTGTGATTCTGGTACCACTAAAATAATACAGCCTGCTCTACAAAAGAAGCTACTAAAATCATTTCAGCAACTTTTTTCTCTGATTAACACCAGAAAACTTACATATAATCATTGTGAAGATTTGAATGGGTTTTCATAGGTGAAATCAGTGAGAATCACCAGAATGTGGATTGCCTAAAACATTTTGCTTGAAGATGGTATAAAAGTCTGCTATGCCCTGTAGCCAGTACACTTTCAGATGGCATCCTGGCCAAGGTCTCTAATCAGTCCCATGTCCAGCTTTAAATTCAAGCCATTCCAGCTGTGTGTATGGTGCCCCTAGGATATTGTAATGTTTGATACAACATTTCCAAATAAGCTGTGATCAGAGCATCTAAAACGACAAAGATTTGAGATTTTTACATACTTTTTGTGCCTGCTTGCTAACAAATGTTATAAATGGATGAAAATTTGCTCTAGGACTAGCTTTCATTATAACCTGGTAGGGAGATAGTGGAAGAATAGCAAACCCCTACTTGTCTGTCTTGGTGCCTACTAGTATCTACCAAAAAGCCAAACATGGTCAATTAGTATGGGCTAGTTCATGTTAAATGGACTTAAATGAGACTGGGAAAAGAGAAGTTGGAGACAAAGAGTATCGACAATTCCTTCAAATAATTTTATAAATGGGAAGAGATATGTCAAGGCATGACTGGTGTGGGGGGAGTTTGAAGTCAAAAGGATTATTGCATTTGCTTTGAAGAATCAGTAAAGTAGTTTTCCTACCTTTTTTCCTTTTTAAAAAAATACTCCCCCGGTACATTGAAAGTATCACAAAGAAGAAAACTGAGAGCTGGTGATGCTCAAAAAAACCTTAAAGTGTTTTAAGATAATTCACATTTTTAATCTGTTACAGTCTACATTTGAATGTGCACATATGTAATCTATTTAGCATCCCAAAGAGCTTGGCAAATTAGAAAATACATTTAGAACAATAGAATCAGTTTTTGAATTTTTAATGTTTTAGTCACCAAAACAGAACAGTTGTGAACCTGCCACTCAGCACCTCTTACTCTGCTCCACTTCTGTGGAATGCCATTCCCCTGCGACCATCACAAACAAACTTTCAACAATATTTGTTCTTTGGAGTGTTCTGTTTCCATAACTTTAGTTCACAGAAGGTTGGATGAGAGAGAAGGACTTTTTGTTAATGAATCCTTCTCTTTTTCCAAAGGTTTAATCCTGCTCATTAGAATGTTTGATTTTTTCCTGCAATAACTATACCCCAGGTTATTTTCCCTGGTGAATTATCTGGACACAAATGAATTCTGAGTTTTCATGGCCTGACTTCAGAATTTTTTCTTTTACAGTTCCCTGCCTGGCAGAATTCTTTTTTTTTTTTTTTTTTTTTTTAAGATTTCATTTATTTGACAGACAGAGATCACAAGTGGGCAGAGAGGCAGGCAGAGAGAGAGGAGGAAGCAGGTCCCCCTATGAGCAGAGAGCCCGATGTGGGGCTCGATCCCAGGACCCTGGGATCATGACCTGACCAGAAGGCAGCGGCCTAACCCACTGAGCCACCCAGGCGCCCCGCCTGGCAGAATTCTTAAACTGCAGACTGACTCACACAGACTGCTGGGTTGGGCATATCTGAATGAAAGAGGGAGTCTCTTCAGCTGACAGTAGTTACTGCAGGAACTAACCCAGGAAAGGTGAGTCCTAAGTATCTATTCTAGAGAAGAGGCTTAGCCAGCCAAAGTAAATTAAATACTCAGACCAGGACATTCTAAACATTTCTAACCCACTATCCAGATGTTTCTATGAAAACATCTCTAAATTGGTTCCTTTTGGGAAGCATAATTTTGAAACATTGATGAAAAGAAACCTCTATTTTTTCATCAGATCTAATGAATTGTTCTACTTTATTAAAAAAAAAAACTTACTATTCTGCATCTATCTTTTTCTCATATAAAAAGTCCTCATTTTAATAATAAAAAATAATCAACATTTAAGTTCAAGTTGTCATCTCTTTAAACAAGTCAAGAATTCTATTCATTCTTTAAATCTAATCTTTGGGGATGACTGGGTGGCTCAGTCAGTTGAGTGTCTGCCTTTGGCTCAGGTCATGATCTCTGGATCCTGGGATGGAGGCTTGTAGTGGGCTCCCTGCTCAGAAGGGAGCCTGCTTCTCCTTCTTCCCCTGTATGTGCTCTTGTGCTCTGTCTTTCAAATAAATAAGTAAAACCTTTTAAAAAGAAAAATAAATAATTAAATCTAATCTTTGAAGATAGTCATTGGGAAAGTATGAGAATACTTAATGTTAACTTATACATACTATATTTGTTTGCCTGTTTGTTTGTTTTTAATATTTTATTTACTTATTTGACAGAGAGCACAAGTAAGCAGAGGGAGGGGGAAGCAGGCTCCCCACGGAGCAGAGAGCCCCATGTGGGACTCCATCCTAGGACCCTGGGATCCCGACCTGAGCCAAAGGCAGAGACTTTAACCCACTGAGCCACCCAGGCGCCCCCATGTTTGGTTTCTTAAAGGAGCTTCTCTCCTTTATTTATTATTTCTCTCAACATCTGTGAGAAAGGAATAACAATCACTGCCATTTGGCACGTGAGATTCAGTAATTTAAGGAACTTGCTCACAGTCCAACAGCTAGTAAGTGCTAAACGCAAAACAAACTCCAAACCAAAGGCCCTCTCGTGACATTACTTAGGTCCCATTTGAGTATCTAAGCAGAAGACGGTGCTGTCCATTTCCAAGAGGTTAGATATCAATCCTTTCTCAGCTGACTCAGTGACTGAATTCTAGACTGGCCTTACAGAAGCAACCACCAAAAGTACTATATAGAATTTTACCAAAAAACAAAACAAAACAACTTTTCAATGCTCAAATAAACCTATGGTTCAAACATAATAGGAGTCTAATATGATCTCCCTGATATAAGGAAGTTGAGAGGCAACATGTGAAGTTTGGGGGGCAGGAAAAGAATAAATGAAACAAGATGGGATCGGGAGGGAGACAAACCATAAGAGACTCTCAGTCTCACAAAACAAACTGAGGGTTACAGGGGGAGGGGAGAGGGAGAGGGTGGTTGGTTATGGACATTGGGGAAGGTATGTGCTATGGTGAGTGCTGTGAAGTGTGTAAACCTGGCGATTCACAGACCTGTACCCCTGGGGCTAATAATACATTATATGTTAATTTAAAATTTAAAAAAAAAAACTTAATAGGAGTCTAAAGATTAAGAAATGTTGGGGTACCTGGGCGGCTCAGTCGGTTAAGTGTCTGCCTTCTGCTCAGGTCATGATCTTGGAGTCTGAGGATCCAACCCTGCATCAGGCTCCCCCCTCCCCCGCCTCCCACCCCACTCCCCCCGCTCAGCAGAGAGCCTGATTCTCCCTCTGTCCCTCCCCCTGCTCGCCCTCTCTCTCTCAAACAAATAAAATCTTTTAAAAAAGATTTAGAAATGTTTAAAAAATATCTCTCACCAATACTGTGTTAACACCATAATGTTATTTAAAAAAAAAAAAAAAACCTTATCTAATATTAACTCATCAACAGAGAGGGGAAAAGTATGTTTGTTAGAAGAGTGACCAAGCAAGATTCTGACAAAGTAATAACTATTGCTATACAGAACCCATAAAGTCTTCAGCTCAAGGTCAGACTAAACATATATGTTTACTTTTCATTCCTTCCCAAACCCCATTTAAAATAAATATATGTATTTATATACATAAACAAATAAATACATTTAAGTAATAAACCTCTAACAGCACTGGAAACAAGAAAAAGTATCAGTAGACCAGAAATTTTGAGGAAATAAAAAGCAGATGAAATCAGATGGATGGAAAATGCAAACCAGAGAAAACTGGAACACACAATAGGTGTGGGAAAGACAGCTGTGAGAGACATCCATCTCTAAGGACTCCATCAGAGAGAAACTGTAAGCTCTGAATCTACAAATGTGGAAGGCAGAGTGGAAGATAATAAATTAAGGAAATATCTGTAAAATTGCCAAGCCAGCAGGGTCCCTTCTTTCTGTCTATGGAAATCTTCTGGCTGAGGTATTTTTCTTCCAGAGAATCTAACTAGGCAGAGTAAATGGAAGCACAGCAGAGTCTGAGGTAACTCCAGACATGCACAATGGACACACACACACACACACACACACACACGGAATCAACTTTCACACCCAAACATTCTTTGTACTGGCAATCCTGGGGGTCTCTCAGCCTGCACAACCGCTCCTAGCTAACACACCCTAAAAGAAATCATATCTTCTTACACAGAAAATTCTAATTCTAGATGAAATGTTATGTCCCTAAAAAACGTAAATATTCACAGTTCTAGAAAAAGCTCTAAGCCAAAACTGAATAATAACCATAGGATATATGAAAAGCATAGGGGGAGGGAGAGTAAATGCATGCCCCAAAAGGTAAAGGATCCAGACTTTCATGGTTTTATTTGTCTCAATAAAACCAATCATCTCTATTTATTGAAACTGTCCCTACATATTTAAAAAAATTTTTTTTTCCCTGCTCCTTCTATGAGGCTAGCACAAACACATACAAACATACCAAACGCTACTAGCTGGGTTCTATGGACCACATCTACCTTGCCAATGACTATGTACACATAGCAATTTTTAATATTGAATATAAGTATTATGAAAGCCAAAATTCATTCTCTATTATCATAGTCTCTGTTTCTTTCTTTATGAGCCTCATCTACTCTAGTTGACTTTTTTAAAATTTCACTCCTTTAGGCATGTGAGTTCACAATTCTTACCATAATTCTTACCACAGACCAGTTTCATTTGCAAATGTGAATTTTAAAATTCTTACCAAAATCTTAGCAAATCAAATCTAGCACAGAGAACAAAACAGCATAACTAAATAGAGCTTATGCAGGGACTGGTTTATCGTCAGAAAATTAATTTGCAGAATTCACTATATAAATATATTAAAGAACCATTTGATAGCTGGACACATACACACACTTGAAAATTTTATATCCACTCCTGATTCTTTTGTAACTCCTAGTCAGCTAAGAATAGAAGAATACTTCCTTAATTTGACAAAGAAAATGTATCTAAAACATAGAGCAAATGACGTTCTTTTTTTTTTTAAGATTTTATTTATTTATTTGCAGAGAGACAGAGCATGCGCACACATGACCACAAGCAGTGGGACAGGCAGGGAGAGGGAGAGGGAGAGGGAGAAGGAGGTTTCCTGTGGAACAGGGAGCCCAACACAGGGCTGATTCCAGGACCCTGGGATCATGACGTGAGCCAAAGGCAGATGCCCAACTCGCTGAGCCACCTAGGTGCCCCAGCAAATGACATTCTTAAGGGTTAAAAGATAAGAAGAATAAAGGAAAAGACAAATAGCTATTATTAAAAATTATTCTTAGTTCCTAAATAATGTAATAAGACAAGAAACCAAAGGAAGCATAAATATTATAATGACAATAGCCAATGTTTTGAATAATTACAGCTCAGGATAATCAATGGAAAATTTTTAGAACTAATGAGTTTTCTGGAAGATCAAGATACAAGGTAAGTATACCAAAATAATGACATTACTAAAAAAAATCAACAATAACCCATTAAATACAATAAAAAATCATATTCATAACGATTAAAATTTTATATATACCTATGTTTTAAAATAATCAAACCAGAGAAGTATAAGAAAATTATACTAAAAGTATAAGAAAATATTTTTTAATATTTTAGAAAAAACTTCACAAAAACCTGAGTAAATATCAAAATACATTATTCTTTTTTATATAGGAAGATTCCATTGGTAAAGGTATCAGTTTTTGTCAAACTGATAGCTATAAGTTGAATGTGATTCTGATAAAAATCCAAATTATTTTCAATGCAATTTGAAAAGTCAATTCTAAAGTTTACTGGTAGAAATAAATGTGCCCAGAAAAGGGGCTTAAAAATTGAAAAATAATAAGGATTTTTCCCCTGGCAAATATCAAACTATAAAACCATGTTAATTAAAACAGAGAATTCGTGTTAAAAATATAGATTCTTGGACATACACATAAATATAAATATAGATGCATATAGACACCACACACACACACACACACACACACACATACCCCTCTTCAGGGTACAACCAGAATGAAGAGTGAAGGAAATATATGAAAGAAGGAAATAAATGAGTCTTCCTAAGTTTCACATCCTTAGTGCACCACCATCAGAGTAACCATTAGGAGCTAAAGTCTATGAAATTATTCATATGTTTGCAAACACTTTAAGGGCACTATAGAATACTTATAAATACTAAATGCCTGTAACCTGTAAGTATTTTACATACAAGCTTAATAATAATAATCTGGCTAAGGGTGAGCATTTTATTTTTAATCCTGGGTCACAGTTGGCTTTATACTACAGAAACATCAGAGTCACGACCCAGTATCAAGGGTCAAAGAAAATGCTTACACTATGAACGTGGGGGCCAGAATTTCTGTGGAGCATTTCCCCATGTATTGTAAGATGCTTGGCTGCATCCCTGGCTTCTAGCTAGGCCAGAGTGATATTTTTATAAAGAAATCGGATCATCTCTCTCCCTTTTTCAAAATTCTCCAACAACTTCCCATCGACTTACAGTGAAATCCAAATTCTCTACAATTCTGTGGCTCCCAGAAGTGTGCACCACACAGACCTCCAGCCTTAGATGCCAGTAGAACTCTCCCCCCCCCATACACACCTTCTCAGCTGTGATGACCAAAAATGTTTCCAGACACTGCCAATGTCCCCTTAGGGACCCAACTGCCTGGGGCTGAGAACCACTACTATGAACAATTCAAATCAAACCTTTGCCTCCTCTGGGCTGATGAGCACTCTATAGGTGTGCAACCCCATTTTGATACTGCTGACCCAAAGCTCTGGCGGGCCTTCTGTGTTACCTGGCATTCCTGCACTGTACCCTAGGCCATCACCCCCCCAGAGTCTAGGAAAAGAAACCATAACTTCATCCCCTCCATTTTTCTCAGACCTTCACCAATTCATCCTCAATCCTCACTTTTGTCAATTACCAAAAGACAAAACTGCAGGCTCCAGAATAAAATATGTACGTTTATTTAGGGACTTAGAGATTGCAACTGGGAGACACAGACCCCACTAGAATCAAAAGCATGCTCCAGAAAGACAAAGGGTAAGGTTAGAGCTTTTAAGGAAGGAATTTACATAAGTTGCTTCAAACAAAATGTGATTGGTGCTGGGATAGTTACACTAATCTATACACGATTGGTTGCTAGGGCTACTGTCAGGCAGAAAGTTCATTTGTGTCCATCTTAACATATAACAGATGCCTTGGCTTTCAGCTGAGCTCAGCAAAAATTCTGAGAATTTGAGATGAAGACGTGCATAAGCACCACATCCTCAATGTCCGCCCAGCTCCATTTTAAATAACCCTGTTAGCAAAGCTTACTCCCATTTTATTCTCTCTGTTGTCGCTTTTAACTAATGGCTTTACTTCCTATTTCACTGTTAGTTCCCCCCCTTATCCGCAGGGATGTGTTCCAAAACCCCCGTTGGCTACCTGAAACCGTGGAGAGTAGCAAACCCTGTACATACTGGTTTTTCCTATGCATGCAAACCTATGATAAAGTTTCACTTATAAATTGGACACTTTAAGAGATTAACAATAAGTAATAATAAAATAGAACAATTATAACAATGTCTTGTAATAAAAGGTATGTGGATGTGGTCTCTGTCTCTTTTTCAAAATATCTTATTGTACTGTACTCACTCTTTTTCCAGTGATGATGTAAGATGACAAAATGCCTGAGTGATGAGAGCAGTGACGTAAAAGGCGCAGGCGTGACGTAGCGTTAGGCTACCATTGACCTTCTAATGATTTGTCAGAAGGAGGATCAGCTGCTTCCGGTTGACGCAGTAACTGGAAATGCTAGGAAAGCAAAACCACAGGTAAGGCGGGGGACTGCTGTACCTCTATTTGCAACCTTTTTTCCTGTTACAATGAGCGATCCCTCCTTGCTCCTAACTAAAGTCATGGAATGATAATTAATACACACATTAACTTTATAGCCTTTAGTAATTCACAGTTGCCACTATCCAAAGTATATGTACTTAAATTAAGATCCTATCTTATTCCAGTTGTAGAACCACTGTGATAATGTCCCATTTTTAAAATTCTGATCTTATACCCTGATAACAATATTTATAGATATCAATGACGTATGAGGAATCCTGATATCTAATCTAATATCTGTCAACAGAGTGTTCGGAAGTTCAATGTCTTTGAAGGATGGAAGCGTCCAAATATCTAGTATCAAGCAACCACATTCATTAATTTTGGGAAAATTGAGGATGTTGAAGAGAATAAAGATGGAACTTCATTTTTAATTTTTTAAGAACGTTTTCAGTTGGAACAAAAAATGTGAAAGCATTTTGTCAGGTCTTTTATCAAACAGCTACTACACTTTTTAGAATAGCACTAAGATAAGTGGGAGTCTTTAATAAGGTATGTAACCTCCAAATTTAAATTTTTCCTTTGGGGAAAATAAGATCTCCTTACAGCGATTTACTTTATGATGCAATTTCCAGAGAAATTGGTAAGAAAATGAGGTTTGCCTGTACCTGCCCTACTTTTCTCATGGGAATACTCTGAACCTCATAAAAATGTTGGCTATAAATGCAGTTTGGAAAAGTTGAGTGGATTAAATGCAAAGTATTATCCAAAAAAAAAAAAAAATCCAGTTCTTACCATGGAAATATTCTATCCTAGGGTGGGCAGCATGATTACCATGCAGTCATCCTTTTAGCTTTTAAAATTTGTGGGACCAGGGACTCTATTATATTCTCTTCCACTGTAAAGCCTAAATAAGGACAATCTTAAAAATGAGTAAAATTAAACAAGCATTTAAGTAATTTAAAAGACAGAGAAAATGGATACATTCTAACCCCTGGAGAGAATCGCGTAAGTGGACTCAGCTGGCCGAGTCTGGAAAGCGCCCAGCTAGATGCATCAGAGCTATTACAGAAGGGTTAGAGGGCATTCCTGAAAAGGAACTGGGAGGGTACTCTCGTCAGAGTGAGTGGCACATACAGAAGGCACAATGGATAGCACTTGCTTGAGAGTGGTCAAATGTATTTGTCTGACTAACCCCCGAGGAGCACCTAGGCTCAAAACACGGCCTTGCCTGTAACACATGATAAATACGGACTAGTAGGATCCCATTCCCAATACCGATAGAAAGACAAGACACTTGGGAGTTTCAGTTTCCTATAGCTCAGGATACAAGACAGTGAAGATCCTTACAGGGTCCTGGGATGGGAGGGTAGAGGTTGGCAAATGACACAGTAGTTCTCGGCATTCTAGAACTGGCTCTGAATAAAGATAGAAGGAAGGGATGAGGCAAAGTCTTTTATATGAACTCAAACTAGTTCCTAGCAGCCATAAAGGACGAAGAAAAGAAATGTTCTGGAGAAATATTATCACAGACCAGAAATGAAAAAAGAAAATTAAAGAACATTTCCAAGGAATAAAGTATGTAAGGGTTCCAAGTAAAAGAGCTTAAAATGTTATTTAAAACAATCTCTAAAACTTAATATACTCAAGGCATGATTTTTTTCTAAGTCTTACATAGGTAGACATTACAAAACTATAGCATGAATAAACTTTACCTGTACTGACTAATATCAACATAGTATTACTAAAAGGAGGAATAATGACAAATAACCACATCCTTGAGAAACCTGCATCAGCATTTCCCAACGTTACGTAACCACAGGATGCTTTATGAATTATAAAATGTTGACAGAACACCAAAGATTTTCTTATTTTTATTTACTTTCTTAAGATTTTATTTATTTATTTATTTATTTGTCAGAGAGAGAGAGCGTAAGCAGGGGGAATGACAGGCAAAGGAAGAAGCAAGCTCATTTGCAGAGCTAGGAGCCTGATGCAGGACTCGATCCCAGGACCCTGAGATCATGACCTGAGCTGAAGGCAGATGCTTAACCGACTGAAGCACCCAGGCACCCCACCAACATTTTTTTAAAAGATTTTATTTATTTATTTATTTATTTGAGAGAGAGAGACAGAGAGAGACAGAGCACAAGAGGAGGGGAGGATCAGGGACAGAAGCAGGCTCCCCACTGAGCACGGAGCCCGCATGGGACTCCATCCCAGGACCCTGGGATCATGACCTGAGTCAAAGGTAGATGCTTAACCAACTGAGCCACCCAGGCGCCCCAGAACACCAACATTTTGACAGAAGATATTATGCACACTTGATTAAAAGAGGACAGCCAAAATAAGTGTTTTGGGAAAACATCAAAACTGAATTCAAATGTGTAAGAAGAAATAAACCCTTAATGAAATTGCAAACAAATTCAATAATAAATAAATATATATCAAAATCATAAATAAATTCAATAGGAAAATGTTCTTCTATTATAGAGATAATCAAATATTTAGAAGTGAATGCTATGATGTTCACAACCTATTTTAAAATACTGGCACAGAAATATGTACATTTATAAAACACATAAAGCAAACTGGACTCTCTTTAAGTCATGCAAACCCAAAAGTCGGTACATGACGTGGCAAGTTGGAGCAGAGCTACAGAGTCTGGAGTATAGTGGGGTACGCTGAATATGTCCACAAAATCAAGGTATTTCAAGCCACAGGGTGCAAATGTTGAATGTTATGAGCTGAATTATGTTCCCTCTAAAATTCATATGCTGAAATTCTGTCAGTACCTCAGAACCTAATTATATTTGGAAATAGTGTCTTTAAAAAAATAATCAAATCAAAATGAGATCATATGGTGGCCCCTAATCCATTATGACCTTATAACAAGGAAAGGTTAGGACACACATGAACCCAACCTACTCATGCAGAGAAGAGACCATGTAAAGACACAGGCAAGAAGGCTGCCATTTGCAAGGCAAGGAGAGAAGTCTGGGAAGAAGCCAACCCCGCAGACACCTGGATCTCTGACTTCCAGCTTCCAGAACAGTAAAAATTAAGTTTCTGTTGTTTGAGCCACCCAGTCGGTGGTATTTTGTTATGATAGTCCTAAACTAGCAAACAAATACAGATGTCCTCCCAGATATATTCGAATCAGAACGCAGTAAACAAATGTCCTTGAGATGCTGCCTAATCTGTCCATCATCCTTTGGACAAAGCCACCTTTATGTCTGCCAGGTGAGGGATAAGAGTACTTGATATCCACCGGAGAGGACTGTTGTCGGCGGTGCATGCTGAAAATTGAGAAGTCTCAGTTCTAAATTCTTCACAGCACAAACCCATCAATGAGTTTCGGATATTGATTCCAGAACAGCAGCCTTAAAGCTCTGGTTGACAAATTAAGATGAAAAATTTTGGAATGCTTTGCTACAGAACACACTACATTAGAAACTACCTAAATTTAATCAATAAAAATACATGAGAAGCTGGGAGTCTCAGTCATTTTTTTTTCCTTAACTCAGAATTCAGATGAGGTTATGAAAAACATCTTAGGTAGCATTTTAAAAATATAAGTTAAAGAAATTCGGAAGAAACTTTGCTTCAGACTTTACCTTACATGCACATTTCCTCGTCTTTTGTTTGCCTCTAAAAAATATAAGTAGAATTGTTTCCCCAATAAAATTCCTTTTCCAAACCTACCAAGAAGTCTTGAAAAAATCCCAATGTAGTACATGCTAATTGTAGATGGTGTTGACTTTTCTTCCACATATTACAAAAATAAGTTTAGCAGAAAGATTTATACTTACTACTTAGCAATGTCCCTGCATGTCTTTTTGCACTGTTTCTAATTACTAAGTTATTTTGAATGTGTGTAAAGCAGAGGAGTTTGCCTAAAGGGCCAGCTTGACATCCTTAGAACAATATCCCCCTTATTGCCCATCTCCCCACCCCATTCTCATTCTTCATTCCCTTTGACCTCTCCTGACCACCCACTCACTCCTGTAACTCTCTTCTTTCTTCCCAGCACGGACATGGCCCTTCCCTGGCTCTTTCTCTGCTGCTTCTCTCTCTGTTTGAAAGCTTCTGGTTGTTGCTTACCCTAACTGAATGATTTGTACAAGGCTCATCCTGGCTTCTTGGCCCTTTTCTTTTTCACTTTCAGTCTCCAAATGAAATTCTTCCAACTCATAGCTTCAGTTACTGATTTTCACCCCCAGGTAAGCCTGAAGGCCTCACCTAGACCCAGGCCTAGAGTTCCATATGCCCCTAAATATCAATCACATCCACTTGAACGTTTTCAAACTGTTTAAAAACAGAATTCATCTGCTTCCCACTTACATAAACCTCTCTTGCCCCTCAAACCCGGCTTCCCTTTCTTGGTACCCTAAAGGATTCTCTGTCAATCTTCCTCATCTGGCCATTTTGCTCACATTCTGTATATGGTTCTTTTTTGCAATAAAAGCAAAGTCCAGTAACTTAGAGGCTGTGGCGTCGGCAAAGTCAAAGTATTTACTAGATAGCCCTTTACAGAAAATGTTCTCTGAACCCCTATCTAGCACATAGCTCTAGCCTAACCCCTGGTGGGCTGTTTTTAAGCTGTTTATATATCTTTTCCCCCATTAGACTCTAGACTTCTTTAGGATAGGGTTAGGTCTAATTCATTATTGTTTTCTAAAATCTCTATTCCTAGCACAGAACCTGATACACAGTATTTACTCAATAAATACTGGTGTAGAGTCATTTTTCTTATTCTTCCGGCTTCATCCTCTAGATCTATTCTGCACTCCTTCCCCCAAAACAATTCTTGGTTTCATGACATAGGTTGCAAAAATGGCTGTCATAGTTCTCGCACTATTTCCATGCCCTTGGTTAGTCTCCACTGATACAGGCTCTGGCCTTGACCACATTATTGCTTTGGCCAATGGGATGAAAGCAAACATGGTGCACTAGAAGACTACTTGGTTACTGGGTCTTGCCCTTGCTTGCTGCACTTGGAACTCTGATACCACCAGACGAATGAACCAGAGGATCCTGTTTGATGGTGGAAGACACATAGCCCTGTGAATCCCTTGCTCCAGCCAGATAGGTGAGGGAGGCCATCAAATGCTAGCTGACTGCACATCCATGAGGAAACTCTACTACATGAATGAGCCCAGCCAAGACCAGCAAAAGAACCACCCAGATGAATCTAACCAAACCTGCTGACCTGTAATATCATGAGCTAGTAAACTATTATTGTTTTAATCTAATATGTTCCTCTGTGGGAGAAAGTTGTCATATAACATAAGCTGGCTGCTATTTAGGTCTTCTTCATTTTAAATATCTCTAGGATTTCTGCTGTAAACTTGACCACCAAACCACCAAGGCTGTGTCCACCACCACTTTATTCTCTACCCTTACTCTTTATACTAAGATAACACACTGTAGGAGAGGAAGGAAAAAACTTTCCATCTACCTTTCTTCTAAGTTCTCTGGCTGGCTTAATAATCAAATTAATAAATAGATTAACTAGAGAAAAGCAATTTCAATTACATACATATGGGGACCCCACAAAAAAATGAGACCCCAGGACAATCCAGACAATTGAGGATTATATGCCATCTTGAGCTAAGGAATGGGATAAGCCCTGGGGCTTCAAAGAGAAGGGTGAGTCACAAGAGGCTAAGAAAAGCAGATGTTTAGCAATTGTATTTGTCTTGCCATTCAGATAGGTCATTGTGATTTAAAAAAAAAAAAAAAAAGTTATCTCTCAGTAGTAGCCCTCTTCCTGGGCCAGGCCCCCAATCTAAATGTTTTAGGTAGTTTAAGGGAGAGGTAAAAGTTTCTTTTGAATCTGCTGGTTCTTAATTGCTGTCAGCTCAAAATAATCTACCTGCCAAAGAGGCACATTTTGGGGAGATTTGTTCCTAACCCCTTCAACACTAATCAGTCTTCTTGCTCCCAGTTTCTATTTAGATATGTAAATTTTAGGGGCTCCTGGGTGGCTCAGTCAGTTAAGCATATGCCTTTGGCTCAGGTCATGATCCCAGGGTCCTGGGATGGAGCCCTGCATAGTTGAGCTCCTTGCTCAGTGGGAAGCATGTTTGTGCTCCCTCACGTGCTCTTGATCTCTCTCTGTCAGATAAACAAATAAAACCTTTAAAAAAAAGTTAAGCAAATTGTAACCTCCACGAGAAAAGCTCCTAAAGCATAAAAAGCCTACAGATGAAGTGATCTTACAACTTCCTCTTATATATGAGCAACCTGTCTACTCTCTGCATGTCCCACCATTATATTTTGAAAGCAGTTTTTATGGGTTCACAGCTGGAGAAGAATTTTCCCTTAGAAAAGAATCATACCTCTAGTCTCACCCATATCCGATTTAGATGATATTTGGATGAGACCTTGGACCTAAGACTTTAGAGTTAATTTTGGAATGAATTAAGACTTTGGGGGCTGTTGGGCTAGAATGAATGTATTTTTCATGCAAGAAGGACATGAATTTAAGAAATTTAGAGGCAAAGTGCTATAAACGGATTGTTTTCCCCTTAAATTCATATATTGAAACCTTATGATATCATGATTTATAAGGAATATATATTTGGTCATTCAGATGACCAAAGTATATGTCTCACATGTATTTCATCTTCATCAACAATTCCTGGCTCACAGCCCCCACCACCCTTAGAATTTCCTGAGCCATAAGAGTATCTTTTGTTATAATATTTGGTCTCTTGACCTCATTGCCAAAAAGCACTTCAGATCCATAAAGGTGAAATGAATGTTTTGTTATTCATGACAAGCCCCTTACCAACAAACTGGGCTATGTAAACAAGGCGACTTTTAGAAAGAAGCTAAGGATGTGGGCTGTCAGGGGAACCAACCATGAGTAGAGGATTGGAACTTTTAGTCCATGCCCTGATTTCTTGAGACTGAATCAATGACCAATGGCCAATGATTTAATCAATGCTGCCTACATAAAAGAGAGGGTTTGGAGAGCCTCCAGGCTGTGGAATCAGATGGCTTCCACATACCACCATACTGGACCCCAGACTCCATAAAAACAAAAGCTTATTTGTCCAGGACCTCACCCTATGTATCTTTTTTATAGGGCTATTGATTAGTATCCTCTGATAGCCTTGGTCATAAATCAGTAATCTGGTGAATAAACAAGTTTCCTGTGTTCTGTGAGCCACTTTGGCAAATTTAATCGAACCCAAGGAGGAGGGTGTGTGAACCTTGGATTTACAGCGAGTCAGTCAGAAGCACAGACAATAAATAACCTGGGTCTGTGATTGATAGCTTAAGTGGAGTACCATCTCTTGGGGCTGAGCCCTTCACTTGGAAACTCTGACTCTGGGAAGATAGTCAGCATTGAGTTGAAGTGTAGAACATCTAGCTGGTGTTGGAGAAGTGCTTGGTGATGTGGAAAACTGCCCCCTCAAATATACCCCTCTACACATTAAAAGTGTTGATCAGCACCCATGGAGCCTTAACCTCTAATGTGAAGGTATTTAGAGACAGGAACTTGGGAGGTAATTGGGATTAGATGAGGTCATGAGGGTGGTGCTTTTGTGAAGGAAATAGTACCCTTATAAAAAGAGATACCAGGGTACACACACTTTCTTTCCCTTTGCCACA
The DNA here is from genome assembly GCA_004024625.1 of Mellivora capensis. Lineage (NCBI taxonomy): Eukaryota > Metazoa > Chordata > Mammalia > Carnivora > Mustelidae > Mellivora > Mellivora capensis. The sequence goes on from PISX010011783.1 coordinate 23,374, forward strand.
TGAGGACCCAGGAAGAGGCCAGGAAGAGAGCTTTCACCAGAACCTGAGCCTGCTGCCACCCAGATCTTGGACTTCCAGCCTCCAAAACTGTGAGAAAATAAATTTTTCTTGTTTAAACTGTCCAGTCCGTGGCAGTTTACTAGGGCAGCCTGAGCTGACTAAGACAAGTGGTCAACAACCACAAGGCGAGAATCGCTTGCATCTCTACCAATCAGAATTAACTGTTATTTCTATATTCAAGAATCTCTTATATTGTTATCAGTTTTCTACAACTTACGGAGTTGTAAAAGAGCTCAAAGGTGATGGGAGGCACAGAGAACACAGAAAAATGCACTAGACAGGACACCTAGTGATCTTTTCTGCCAATTTCAAAATCTATCATAAATTGCCCTGACATATCTAAAAAACAAACTATAAGCTAATTATCCCTACCTCTCCTTCTCTGAGGCTATTCCACAGGACATCTGTTGTCACTTCCTTGGATTAAGTCTCTTTATTCAAACTTACACATATCTTGTTTGCTGTCTTTTATTATAAGTGCAACCCACAGTTCCCAGTCCCATACCAACCCAAAGGAGCTGACAAGAGTCAGAGTCACAATGATGTCCTCATAATATCCATCTTGACTTCTAGTCCTCACCAGCAAAATTTTGAACCTTAGATGCCATTGGTCTCCTTGGCCTTAGTCACTACTGCTAGGTCACTTTTCCAAAGTCACCCATGTTGCCATGTGAAGCTGCTCATTCTGCGCTACCATTCTCCTCATGGACAAAGAAGGGGCAAATGAAAGTAAAAAGAGCTATCGTTTACTGAACTCCTATTATGTGCCAAGCCTAGATACTTTACATTCTTTTTTTTTTTTTCAAAATCATGTCATTTTTGTTCCTGCCTTGGTAGTTAAAACTAAATTATATATCCCCGAAAAGCATTTCTAAAATATAAGACCATTCTTCTATATGCCAAAAATAATCACATTTAATAAAGTTCATTTCCTATTTGATAAAATTCATAAGTTCTTCACTGCATCTAATATCCAGTCCAAATCTAAATTTTCCCAGTTGTCCAAAGCATGTCCCTTACAGTGGGTTTCTGCAAACCAGAATCCAATCCAGGACAGTGCAGCTGGTTGCCATGCTCCTTTAAGTCTCTTTTAATCTAGAAAAATACCCCTTTTCATTGGCTGACTTGTTGAGGGGATTGGGCTAGCTGTCCTGTAATACGTCACACTTTCTAGATTTGTCTATTTATTCCCTCACGGCATTTGTCTAATTTGTCTAATTTCTCCTATGTCTCCTGGAAACTAGAATAGCTAAAATCTCCAGTTAAACATTTGTGGCCAGACAGAAAATGACATCAGGGGACAACTAATATCCGCTTGCCTGATCATTAGTGATGCTAAGATAGAATGATTTTTCAGCTCTCCAGTAAGGCCACCAGTGGTTTACAAAACATTGGGCTGCCTTAGGCCTTAAGTATGTTTGAATGAGGTCACCTACAGTCTTGGCCACCATGTGCAAAATTACTGCAGTGAGAAAACACTTTAGAATCCTCAGCAACCCATCACAAGCTAACATTTAGGACTATCCTTTAGAAAAAAACAACTCTCTGTAGTGAATTTCAATTAAAAATGGAACTTAAACTCACGGGGCTTGCTTTTTCTCCTCTAGATACATTGTCAACAGCGAGCCTTGACCCTGCCACTGCCCAGTGTGAAGGCTATGGTGATGGGTCTGGGTCACTGGTGTGCATGTCCCCAGCTTCTCCCTGTCTCCTCTCACAGCCAGCTTTCCAGCCTTTCTTTATCTTTGTGGTTTTTCTCTGACCTCTTCATGTTTGCTTTCCCCCAGGGACCCCTGAAGTGAACACAACATTTTTTGCAAATACTGGGAGAGGCAAATCTGTTATTGCACTTCAAGTCTGAGGAGCTTAAGAATTAGCAATTGTGAAATGGATCTGCAAGTTTGAATCAAGAAACTTAAATTCATAAGAACTTTTATCCCAAGGGCAGATGAGAACTTGGCTTTTAAGTGCTATCTGAGTACATCTTCATCTTCAGCAATTATTATTCAGGAAATCAATAATGATAATATGATGCTGAGAAAAGGCAATGTATCTAACATTACACTAATGCCCCACTTCTGAGCCGCTTGAACCAGAAGTCAAGTGTGATTAAAAAAGTCTCCTGGAAATTCCGAAGGCCTGCAAACCTCCGTTCAACCTACTTTCCAGGGGAAAGAGATAGTCCTTGGAAGGCAAGTTGAGAAACTTAGTCAAACATATTAACTATGTGTTCATTTAAAGGGCAAAGCAGGGGTGCCCCTGAGTGGCTCAGTCGGTTGAGTGTCTGACTCTTGGTTTGTGATCTGTGTCCTGAGACTGCCCACCTCAGGCTTTGTGCTCAGCAGGGAGTCTGCCTGAGATTCTCTCTCCCTTTCCTTCTGCCCCTGCCCCCTGTGAAAGCTCTCGCTCTCACTCTCTCTCTCTCAAATAAATAAATAAATCTTAAAAAAAAAAAGGCACAAAGCAGGGAATATAGAAGCGGGAGTATATAAAGTCCTATATATGGGGAAAGGGGTTAGTGGAAGTAGTTAATTTAAATGAAAACAGATTTAAATCTACAGAAGCCATTTTCCCCAAAGTAAAGCAGAAAAGACAAGAATATAAACCTCCAACAACTAAGGGAAATTTGCGTTGTCCTCACCTAGAATGAGGCAGTCCCAATCCCTTACAAAGGCAGATCTATGCTGGTGACCCACATAAAAACATATTTATTCATATTTGAAGATCTTTCTTAGAAGAAGCAGTAAATTTATTTTAGGAACACGTACAGCAGATCAACAGGTAAGATACAGAGGCAGATTTCATCTTAACGTCAGGAAGAATTTTTCGTGTGGCAAAATATACAGAACATAAATTTATCATCTTAGACTTTTTAAGCATACCGTTGTCACGGGAAGTACATGCACATTGTTCTGCAACCATCGCCACTATCCATCTCCAGACCACACTCCGAAGCACAGTAAACAGCACATCCTCATTCCTCCCCCAGTCTCGGCCCCTGGCAACCACCATACCACTTTCTGTCTCTGATTTTGACTACTTGTCTAAGCATTCACATAAGGGGAATCCTACAATCGCTGTCCTTTTGCATCTGCCATATTTCACTTAGCATAATGTCCTCAAGTTTCATCTACATTGTAGCATGTATCAGAATTTTACTCCTTTTTAAGGCAAAGTAATGTTTCAGTGTGTGTGTGTGTGTGTGTGTGTGTGTGCGCGCACCATTCATCCATAGATGGACAATTGGGTGGTTTCTACCTTTTGGCTACTGTGAATAATGCTGCTATGGACATGGGTGTACATATACCTGTTAGAGTCCCTGGTTTCAGTTATGTTGGGTATATACCCAGATATATACTGTTGGATCATACAATAATTTTATGTTTAATTGTTTGAGGAACCGCCATACTGTTTTCCACAGCTATTGCACTCTTTTACATTCCTGCCTGTAATGTACAAGGGTTCCAGTTTCTAGACATCCACGTCAACACTTGTTGTTCTCTCCTTCTTGAAATCAACATCCTAAGGCATGCAGAGGAGGGACTTTTTTTAAAGATGTTATGCATTTGAGAGAGAGTGTGTGTGCACATGAGCGAAGGGTGGTTGGGGGGGGCACATGTGGGCAGGGGGAGAAGAAGAAACAGACTCCCTCCTGAGCAGGGAACTCCACCCAGGGCTCTTTCCCAGGGCCCTGAAATCATGACCTGAGCCACCCAGGCATATCTGGAAGAGGAATTTTTAATAACTAGACTTGTGCCACATTGGGATGAGCTGTTCCCAGGATATAGGGGCCAATGGATGTGTGCTACCAAAGACTAGATAGACTAATATGCTCAGTTATGCAAGTTGTGCACTGTCCAAGTGTGTCTGGTCACAGAGTGTGTAAGGACTAAAATCCAGTACTTGGTTCACATTCCAAGGTGTGAACCCTGGTGTAAAACTGCCTCTTCTGGAGAAAGCAATAACTTTTTCCTCCTTGGAAATATTGCCAGCGTGCCGAGCCATGTGCTTTATTTTTCAACACAAACTAAGGCACTTATTGACGAAAGCTATTGGTTATCCAGGCTTACTGACTCTCTGTCATGGGAAAGCTGTAGATAGAGTAGATTAATACACAGGGTAATACCTAGTCCAGCCGGACTAGATGACTATTAAGGCTCCACTCAATGGTGATATTCTGTGCATCTCTTTGATTCTTTTACAAGATGCCCCCTAAAAATTCTTTGCACTCCTTGCATTGACAGGTGGAAGCAATACCCCCTCACCTTTAACCTGGGATCAGTGACTGCTTCGTAATAGAATCCTGCTGAAGTGACACTGTACCAGTTTCCAGGCCCAGACCTTAAAAAGCTGGCAGCTTCCACTTTCTGACTCTTTGGACACTCCTTCTTGGAATAGAGCCACCATGCTGTGAGGAAGCCTACAAATCACTCTCTTCAAGTCTCTTTGTAGAGAGACACACATGGAGAAACACCAACAGTCATCATCAAGTGAGCGAACTGTCTTGGAAGTGGAGCCTCCAGCCCCAGCAAAGATGAGCTGTCCCAGCCAAGCCCTACTCAGATTGCAGAAGGATGAGTAAAGTAAATGACTGCTGTTCTTTTTAGCCACTACCATTTTAGGGTGATTTTCTTTAGCTGCAATAGATAATCAGAATAGCCTGTAATATAATGTTACCAGGGCTCCAAGCTCACCTTTCCACAATATGTTTCACACCAGTAGTGCCTTAAAGGATTCCAAGGGAGAACTTTCTCTAAGGAGCCCTGAATTTATTCTCGTATGTCACAAGTGATGGCATTTGTCCCTCACCTCCTCTCCCACTCCCCAATTTAGGGTAAAACTCTCTATCATAGAAGGATGCTGAGACCCACTTTCTGCAGGGTCTGCACGGTGTTTGGATTTCTTGAGGAATCACAGGTTTCTCTAAGCCACGCACTGGGCCCTTTCACAGACTCTCCTGCCTTCCCCCCAGTGGTATGGAGCAGTGGGGAGCAGGCTTCTAGAAGTGAGACAGAAGCAAAACTTGATCCAGTCAACGTTGTCCAAGGTGGCTCTTTAACTTGGGTTAAGCTTAAGGAGGGGTGGGGACATACAAGCCAAGCCAAGAAGCAAGGAATGCGGAGGAGACTCCCCACCCCGCTTGGATCCTGGCTCTAGCTGTAGTCCTTTCCTCACGGATCAAATCTGCCTACACTTAGTGTGAAGGGAATGGGTTTTTCAGCAAGGCCTTGCTCAGTTCTGAATCTTGTCTGTAAAACGCTCCTTCCATTGCCAAACCCCCTTCGTTTTGGGAAGGAAAGAGTTAAAAGACTTGCCCTTCAGGGCCTGGGAGGGGGTGGCAGCTTTGCGCTTTATAGCGGCAGCCTCGGGAGGGCTGGAAGGGTAGGACGTTCTTGGCGTCCCAAAGTGGAGGAGAAGGTCTGGGAGTGTTTCGAGGAGAAGGGGAGGACAGATCCGGAGGCGTGTTCCCCTGGAGTTCTCTTTTTCTTGCGAGCCTTCGCGCGCGCGCGCCTGCAGTCATCCCTTTGGTTTGGCGGTTGCGGACAGGAGGTGGAGAGACTCCTTCCCACACGGTGGCCAGAAGACCTCCCGGGAGAAGCCGTGCCCAGGAAGCGTTCGGAAGCCGAGGCCGCTGCGCTCTCGGGCCGCCGCTGCGCGGGAGCCGGGGGACGGCCCCCACCCACCCTCGCCGGCTCGGCTCCCTCCCGCCCGGGTGCGGCGCGCGGACCGGGCAGCTGTCTGAGCCCGCCAAGCTCCACGGTCGGTGCAACTCTTTCCTCCTAGGGAGCCGGGGAGGTGGGGGTGGAAGGCGCCGCCTGGGCCCCTGGGCTGGGAGGAGAGGCGAGCCGGGCGCCCTGCGGCTCGGCGACCCTACGCGCAGGGGCTGGCACCCACCTGCCCGAGGGCGCGCGGCGGGGTGGGCGCCTTCCCGGGAAGGGAGCGCTCCGAAGACGTTTGGGGGCTGGGGCACTGAGCGAAAGCCCCCCAGCCTCCCCAGGAGGGATTCGGATTTTTAGAGAAAGATCAACGGTTCTCCCCAGGCTTGCGAGAACTTTGTGGAACATCACGCCCTTGTCTGTTGGTGGCTCGAAAGCCTACGAGTGAAGTTTGCCTCGCAGCCTTTCAGACTTGCTTGCTTCTCCCCGCCGCATACCCGGAGTATGCCAAGGGTAGCCAAGGGCAGAGTCGGTGTGAGGGACTGATGTGTTTTGGAAAACCCCCAGTGCAGCTAGTTTGGAAACCTGCTTGCAGAGGTCTGGGCGTTTTGTTCTGTGCTCTCCTTTAAAGGGCACTTGTTGCGTTTCACGTGCAGAAAACAAGGGCTGTTTCTAGATAATCAGCCTCTGTTTACACCATCCTAATGGAGTTCCCGGATAGAGTTGGCGGCGGAGGGGGTGGGGTGGGAAGCATATTAAAGTCAGGCGTCGTTAGTAAGCCCAGCTGCTAATTTATTACCGAGAAAGCAGAACCCACGGAAAACTAGTAAAAAGTTCCTGGTTTATTTGTTGGGGCTTGGGGTTTTTTGTTTTTTTTCCCTCTCCTCCTGTAGATATTCGTGGTCCCCCCCCATACCCCCTCTGTTAAGTGTTAATTAATTGAGAAACACCTTGACAGTCATTTCAGTAAATTACCTGCTTTAAATTTATGCCATTTCGGTAAGATTGGAATTTCCAAATTACTAGTTATATAGGTGAACTTTAATCCTGAGAATCCAAGGTGTTAAATGCTTACAGTGTCAGCCGAAGGATTCAGTCCTCTTCCTTAAAAATAGCTTTGAACTCCACCAAATTCTTAGCCACCAGATGGGGAGCATGCCTATAAACCTTGGGCTGAACCTGAGATGCCTCACCAGAGAGCCAGGTCTGATTATGACTGAGGGTTCCAAGCGCAGCATAACTTGGATCCATGGAAAAGGGCTACATATTCATCCTTGGAGGAACATGCGTTTGAGAGGGGTTTTTTTTGTTTGTTTGTTTGGTTTTGTGTTTTTCACCCAATAATAATATACCCACATATCTTTGCCAAGTATCCCTGAATTCTGCAGCTTAAAACATGTAGAGAGCTGACAGAGATGTCATCAGAAATGATGTGGTGGTGTCATTGTTGGAGGTGGAAGGAAAGTGATTTCGGTGGTAGCTAGCTTCTACCTTGGTAAGAACCCACAGCCGTGGCCTCCTTAGTTCCTGCATAATCAGCTGACCAAGCAAACCAGCATGCTGATGCTCAGACTGGTGGTACCTTTCCTGAGTGTCATAATCACCCATGATAGCCAGATCAATTTACTAAATACTCTCCTAGTGGGTTCTACTGAGCAAAGAGCCACTCCATTTCCAGGAAGGGCCAGCTCTCTCCCATATTTAAGGAAACGTTACTGAAGAGTCCATTCCAACTGGAAAAGTGGATTAGCCATCAAATAGCACAAGGTATTGAAGGATTTCTTTTCTCCCATATCTATGATCTAAAGAAGAGAATGACCATATGCTTTGTTCTTGGAGTCCTGGTCTCCACTGTGGAATGCAACTAGTGGCATTTTGTAGATCTGTCAACATTCAGTCAAATATTCACTCTGAACTGTAAAAAGCAGGAAACAACTGCAAACTACTTATAATTAAGCAAAGCAAAGTGAGGCATTATCCCTGTCCTGCCACTTCTTGGCCATGAAGCCTTACCTTCTTCACGACTCACTTTCCTCACAATTAAAATGGGAATATTGCCCCTTCCTACTTAGAGTTGCAAAGCTCAAGTCAGACACATATATAATAAATTATTAATATACATACAATGTCATTATTGTTTCAGGTTCTTGGAAAAATCTCAGGGGAAGGCAAAAGTATATGGTATTTGCACTTTGTACTTACCTCAGACCTTCTTTACAACCTGAATAAATCTTATTTCATTTTTATATTGTCTAAACCTAAGCTCTATTGATTTCCCAAGATAACTGTCAAAACTCCTAAAAGTCATTAGTACCAACCATAAACAGACCAAGAAAAAGGATACGGTTTTTTAAAAAATTAAATTATGACTGGGCCTAAAAATCATAAACACATGCCACTGCATTAATAAGCTTATGGGTCTTCATTTAAAGAATCATTTAAAACTCACAGAGAAGAAAAGTCACAAAATATTTAAATGGGAGGAACCATTTTTATTTACCTTTGATTACTGTGTTACCACCACCCCCCCCCCCCGCCATTTTCCCCAGCATCTTTCCTTAAGGATTAAAGTAGAAACCTTGACTTTCTGAGCAAGAAGAACCACGTGCTCTCTGCAAGTCACTTAAGCAGAAACCACAAATGATCTTTTGGAAACATGTAATAGCCCTCCCGAGTCTATTGCTTCATCAAAACTCTGGAGACTCTGTTGAAACATTGTAGAGCTAAGATGGCAAGAGAATGAGATAGAGTGTGGGCTAGTGGTTAGGAGCTTGGGTTCAGCATCACACTAACCTGCCTTATGATCAGCATTTCCACTGCTACCCGTAGACTTGACAAGATACTTGCTCTTCTGATCCCTGGGTTCCCTGTGTTTGTAATGGAACTATGTATTGGCTTCACAGGAACGTGGTTTGTGTTGGATGGCACTGTACATACCTAGTGCTCAATAGGTCTTATAAACGTAGCTATATAGGATGTTTAAAAGAGAGCCTGGGACACATGTCCTTTGGAAAGCCAGATACTGTGCCTGACCTGAGAAAGCCATTATCCTCAGTTTCAGCCATTGGCAAATATTGTGATAATAATTTCTGAGGAATGGAAAAGAAAACATAGGGCCTGTCAGAGAGGTGCATTGTACCCATTGATCATCAAGATTTTCAATAAAATAAATATTTTTTCTTTACCAATTATATAATTTTTAATCAAAACGAAGATTGTTAAATGTATCAATGGTGTTCATCACCAGAGTTCTGATTTTAAAAGAGCATTTTAAAACACTTAAATGGCTACCTGTGCTACATATTATTCCCACGTCCATTATTTACTATGTGCAAAACAGAACACATTTTGGAATATTGAATTACAGACTTGGGCGATTTTTAGAGTTAATACCATGTGACTTCTACTTGGCAAATAATGCCTTTTCTCTTCCATTAATAAGTAAAATTTTGTATCTCAACTCTTGAAGATTTTTGTAATTCAGGTTCTTATCAGCCTAGGTGTAATGGAGAAAAAAAAGTAACTTTTTATCTACTAAAGGAAAAACCAGCATATCCTCATCCATATTATAATCTAGATATAAGGATAGCTATGGATAGAGATGAGAGAGGGAAAGAGAAGGAAGGAGAGGCATAGAAAGAGAGTCATAATGGAGCTTTGCTCTTTTTTTTTTTTTTTTCCTGCCATGGGATAACCTAACACAGATTATCTTATCTAATTACCAAATATATACTGCTTTTTACTTGAAGTAGTAAATAATCAATGACTATAATTTTATTGGCAGCTATATTTGGTAACCAAAATTATTTGTCCTCCTTTCTTTTCCAGGTGAAAAAAAAAAAGTGAGGGTATAAAGGCAACACAGTAAGAGACTTTTCCTCAAACTTTCATCGTGATGGAAGCCTTTTGCCTCAAGGTGGCCTTTTGGGTAGCGCTGGTTGGATGTGTAATCAGTGACCATCCTGAGAGCTACAGCACAAACCTAAGCACTCCAGTGGATGACGTCACCATTTTTCATGGGACAGAACTCAACCTTCTGGTTACCACTCATCGACCCACTAATTTGGCCCTACCCAGCAATGGTTCAATGCACAACTATTGCCCACAGCAGACTAAGATTACTTCAGTTTTCAAATACATTAACACTGTGATATCTTGTACTATTTTCATCGTGGGAATGGTGGGGAATGCAACCCTGCTCAGGATCATTTACCAGAACAAGTGTATGAGGAATGGCCCCAACGCGCTGATAGCCAGCCTTGCCCTTGGAGACCTTATCTATGTGGTCATTGATCTCCCTATCAATGTGTTTAAGGTAGGAAGTAACCACAAATATATTTGCAGGTTTGAACATATGCTCTGATTCCACAGTAAGAGAGTTGCTGCTGACCTTTGGAATTTTAGTCCATGTTTTTGCTAAGTGATTTCTGCAGCCTTCAAACTCGGTGGCATTTAAAAATTTTATGATTTGTGAAATGTTACACTTATTTGCTAACTTAATTGTAAACAAAATCATATTTCTGGGGTGACTTTTTTTTTTTTAATTTATTTATTTGTCAGAGAGAGGGAGAGAGAGAGAGCGAGCACAGGCAGACAGAGTGGCAGGCAGAGGCAGAGGGAGAAGCAGGCTCCCTGCTGAGCAAGGAGCCCGATGTGGGACTCCATCCCAGGATGCTGGGATCATGACCTGAGCTGAAGGCAGCCGCTTAACCAACTGAGCCACCCAGGCGTCCCGCTGGGGTGACTTTTCAAAGTCATGGTCTTTCATGAAGCAGGTTCTCATGGCAGCCCTGCACTTGCTGAGTGGTGGGCGATCTTGGGAAGCAATGGGATTTTTCTGAGATTCAGTTTGCAGGGGGAGATCTATGGAGCCCGAACAGTACTTAAGTGTCTCTTCAGTTTCCATTACCTTTTTAAGGTGTTGCCGTTCAGCAGCCAGACATCCACCGTATGTCTTGAAATGAAAAGTATATATTTTATTTTGACTGTCGGGACTGATATGGAAGGGCAGGCTGGCTTCCCTCCTTGATCTGGGTGACCTAGAGACAGTGGGGTCCACAGGATCATGGGCCAGTGCTAACCTTGTTGAACAGTCTCATTAAGCTGTTTCAAATAGGCATCAACTTACTGTCACCTCCTTTGTTCTTTTGGTTTATGGAGTTTCCATTTATGGAAGACCCACTGTGTGCCCACCCTTGAGCGAGGTAGTCAGGGTCCCAAAACCAATAAGACAAAGCTGGTGCCTCAGTAGAAGAGGAAGATATCTAGCCCACTGTCACTGTGATCACCTCTCTTTAGGGACCAGTTAGTACCAAAGCAAACTAAAGCCAAAAAGAATTAGATATTTCGTCCTTTCTCTAAGTAGTTGTGAGGGGAAGTTGCTGCAGGAATCCAAACGACCTAAAATTCACGTGAAATCATGTGGTCTATGTCAGCTGTTATGGATGTCTTTATTCTAAGCCCAGGAGAAGTGTTTTCCTCAGCCTTTTTCTCTTCTATGTAATTATCCAAAAAAAAACAAAAAACAAAAACAAAAACAAAACCCAAAGCTATTCTGAGCCATAGTATTCGGCATGATGACTTTAAATGGCAAGTTTTGTTCGAAGACATGATAAATTTTAGGTAAGTCTCTCAGTTTCCAATAGATACACTTAAATGGTGGCAAAATTATACTCACCTCCCAGGAAAAGCCATGAAGTGCTAACAATAAGCTGAAAACAATAATTACAATCTCGAATGTTACAAATAAGAAGCATTTCAGAAGTTCTCCAATAAGAAGTTCTCCAATGTTTGCAACATTGGGGAAATTAGACAACGAATTATTTTAAAAAATATACCATCCCTTTTCACAGAATAGCATGAAAACATATGTTTTCTATTTGAACTTAAAATGGGATTTTAGAACTGAACTATGATGCAAAATTAAAATGTGCAATTAACTTCAAATGTTTAGCACATGCTACAGAACTTGAATTTTTTAAGTTCTTAATTTTATCTTTATAAAATATTATGTGTAAACACTTGACTTTCTCATGACATCTTTCTTCAATAATAGATTTAAAATGTTCCTATGACTCTTATTCAAAATTTTACTCCAGCAGTCACATTGTAGAGTATTAAACGTTGATTATTCATACTTACACATGAGTTACCCAACCCATCAGGGCTCAGGAGAATAATTAACTATCTCCAAATGAACTATTCCCATCTGACCATTGGCAGAGGAGCTTTTTGGAAAATCAATGTCTGCAACTGGTGGGAAGGAGACTTGCTTATCTCTTTGGGGTGTTACCTGCCAATCAGCAGAGAAAACGGCATTTCTGTTCCATAGCAACATTGGAAGTCAGATCATCTGTTTATCTCCAATTGGTGAAAATTCAAATAAAACTTTGCTTTACATTCATATAACAATGGATAATAATTTACATGTTCTCATTTGACCATATGAGTCTTCCCACTTGGGAATCCAGGACTTTATATACCTTATGTGTTTTTACATCACAGGAGTACATTTGTGTAGTTCCTGTTTTTTCTAAAACTCACGTAATGAGTCATTTAACCAACATTCATTTTAGAAAGTAAACCTTTGGGGTTAAAAAATATACATACAGTTTAGTTACTTTAATCTTCTTCCAAAGGAAAAGAAGACAACATTTGAGTAAGCTAAAAAGCCTCACAATATTTAGGGGTTATTGGTCCTTTATTCTGTCCGCCCTCTTCTCTAGGTTAGGAGACCATAAGATGTTTCAGTTTCCCCAATTTCTGCCCAGGAGAGTTAGGAGAAATCCTTCCAATCAGTTTGGAAGGATCATGCCTTTTGTCCACAGCTGCCTCCTGCTGTAAGAGTCTGATGCTTGGGGGTCTCACATACCAGACCTGTGGACTCCTCTGACCATGGCAGGCTGCCCTGTGTTGCAGGGCAAAGTAGCAGCTGTCCATCTCATTTTACTGTTTTGTTTAGTACTGAGTGGCTCCTGATGGTCTGTGAGAGTGGCAGAGGGGATGATTCCACACCTGATTTCCAGAAGTTTCTTAATTGATCTATCTTCAGAGTTTCTTTCCTCCAGCCTATACTAGTTTTCACTTCTACTTACTGAGCATTGCTTTAATAAAAATCACCCAGGAGCTCACGTGTTTAGTAGTCAAGATCTCCCTCCTCTGACCATATTTCACCTGTTTCCTACCAGCTCCCGGCACGCATTCTGGTCAAATACACCATTCCGGTCAAAATGCCATCACTACCCCTGAGTAAATGTCATTCTCAGAGAGGCTAGATCTAGTCTCTGAATGGTTGCTGCTGAAGCATTTACAGATCCTAAATTGAAAAAAATGAGTCTGGAGTTAAATATGTTGCAGAGAGAAGAAATAAGCCAAGAAGTAGGGAGTGACTCCTCTGGCTCTGGCTTATACTTGCGCACACAGACATGCTACCTGGTGATAAAATCAGATAGTCCGAGACAATAAATGTAAAGCAGAAGGAACCAAAGAAGCCAAATAAATGCCAGTTTCCTTCTTGGTTTTTGAGCATACAAGGGCCTTGCAAATGGCAATGTTAAAGAAAAGTTATTACTGAGTTCATCAAAGGATTACTCTAACTTTTAATTATACAAAAAAGAGAATATTGGTAATTACAAGAGAAGACTGACAAAAACAGGAGAGGAAAGGAAGGAAGTTACAAACCCTTTCAGATATCTACCCTGGTAACCTAAACTGATGATGGATTTGAATTGTCAAGAATTTACATTACCTGATAAGTGCATTTTGAAGAAATGCACAAACTTAGCTAGTAAATTAATCTGTTATGTAAATTGTTTACATTCATTACAGTGGCAAAACAAGTAAAACATTGTATCTGTGTTCAGGGTCACAAATAACCTCCCAACTACTAAATGCCAATATATGTCAGAAGTACAGAATCTGATAATTGTACTCTTTAATGATTCCATGAGATGATGTTAACGCCTGAAGTGTTGTCTACAGGGAGGAGGGTTATAATTTTGAATAGATTGGAAACCCTGCAAATTATTTGTGTGCACAGGTAAGCCAAAGTAGAAACAGGAATGTGGGGAAATATGTGTATGACAGAAGTAGATCAGAGGGGATTAGAATGGTGGCCAAGGGAAGAGGTAAGAAGTTGAGTCCTATGGGTAGAGTAGAATTGCTAACATGTGTCGCTGGGAGTTGAAACCAGTGCTGTCCTAGATCATACTGTAGGTGAATAATGTCTCCATTCAGAATGGGAGGTAAAAGTGGATTTGTGAGGACAAGCTAACCAGCCTGTGACAGAATCCCATAACTGATTGTCGGTTACTAATTTGGTCTACTCTAAGCATCCACCTCTTACTGAGAACAACAATGAAAAATAAACAAAGAAAATTTCTGTTTGAAATTATCAAGAATATTTTGCAATGGAAAATCAAGACTCAATCCCTTGCTCTGGCAGTGGATCTGAGCAATGTGGAAACCAGAGACATTCGCTTGGAGTCAGTTATCTCCGTGTTCACACAGCCTCTGACATCTTGTGCAACTGGAATCTGGCCTATTGTTGGGACAGCCGTACCAAAGTTGTTTCCTGACACATCAAATCACCAGGGCAACTTCTGCCTCAAAGTTAAATGGCCACAACTTACAAATTGTGTGTCTCCAGAGTGTAATAGTTGTTCAGTAAGTGCTTATCAGTATGATTTGATTTGATTAGGGTTTTTATTGTTAAAATTCACTTCTAATCCGATTTCTCTGATATTTTTACGTTAAATTATTCATGCTGCTGCTGCTGATGATGATAATTTGTCGGAGGGAACCTCCATTCTTGTACAAGACACATCACCACCTGTGGTCTGTACATCCTATTCCAAGTTGATCGAATTACCCACCAAATTATTGCAGATGTGATAATGGGGATGTTTCCCTTTTACTCAGCATCAACCAAATAAAAACAGATCTTTCTCATGTACTCCAGTAATAGCGCTATAATCATATAATCATAAGATTAGGGCGACTGGGTGGCTTAGTGGGTTAAAGCCTCTGCCTTCGGCTCAGGTCATGATCCCGAAGTCCTGGGATTGAGCCCTCTGCTCAGCGGGGAGCCTGCTTCCCCCTCTCTCTCTGCCTGCCTCTCTGCCTACTTGTGATCTCTCTTTCAAATAAGTAAAAATCTTTTTTAAAAAATCATAAGATTAGGAATAAAAACTGTATTCCCTAAATTTTGCGAAAGAAAAGTGTGTCCCTTAACCAAGATCTCTGCCCCTTATTGGTGCATTGCGTCCCAGCTAATGTTTCCTGTGGGGTAGTTCTGACTCTGCCTTCCCTCCAGGAGACTCCTCTGCACACTTTCCTCTCCCTCCATTTACCTCAGCTAGTCTGGCCTGTCTGAGGATACCAAGATTGTCTTTCTACCTGGCATATTTTTCCTTCATGCCTCCTCTGACTTATTCCACTTGATTCTTCAGATCTCATCTTAAACACTTCTCTCTTGGGCAAGTGTCTCAGACCCAAACTGGGTTATTGCCTTTCTCATAGCCGCCCATGACACCCTCTATTAGCTCTGAAATAGCATTTAATGTATATACTTGATTATTGTATTTGCCAGTGCACTTGCCGGTGTGGCCCACTAGCCTGCAAGTTCCTTGAGGCAAGCTGCCATCCTTCTCATTTATCAGTGTATCTCCTGCATCCAGCATGGAACCCAACTTAAAAAAAAAAATTGATAAATGAGTAAAATAAAAAAATACTCTATTTGCTTCTATAAGAATGTTTCTTCTCCCACACAATTCCAGATCTAAAAGCTGATATGCCTTTAGAATTTACTGAATTTCTATTTTTTTCCTGCAAACCAGGAAAGTCTCAGGATCCATAAATCTATGAGATGTGTGTGCAAAGCAGAGCAGGACATAAGAACAGGATCATTTTCCCCCTCTGTCTGGGCATTGTGTCCCCTTCCTCTCTCTGGTACATACAGTCAATTGAAGAGTCTTTTTCCAAGGTTTCTGTGCAATATACATTCTTTGAGCACACTTGGAATTGGGATTGAAATATTAAACCTACAAGTGATTTGGAATATCAAAAGCCATGTTCATGTTCTTAAAGATTGTATTTGTTCTTTAGAGGACAGGAAATAGGTTGAGTTTCTGGCATTGCTAAGTCACATGCGCATTGCAGAAGTTCATTATGCTAACTAGCTGATTTCAGAATATCTATACATAAAAGATGACAGAGTGATAAATTTATTACCCAATTTGCTGTTTGTTACAAGGAAGTGGTCTGGAAAGGCTGTCTGGAAAGGCTTTAGAACTCTCTCCAGCTCTACCTCCCATTCTGACTTTTCGTTTCCTGTGTCTGGGAACCTCACTGCTTTCTCTCATGCTCACGTTAAGTAATTATTCTCATGTGAGGTTACTCTGCTAACCCTCAGCATCTGGCTCACAGCACAGTGTTTCTACTTCAGGGGGATGGGGGATGGAAACTGTCCATAACTACGCGATTGTTCCCTGGCTGAGGAGGGAGAGATGGTTTCAGTCCTGTTCTCATTAGGAAGGTGTTGAGATGGAAAAGGCATCATGACGATATTCCTCCATCAAACACTTCAGCTCCTAGAAGAGGCTGCTGTGTTCTAAATTTAACATGAAATAGGGATGCATAAAAGCTTTATTTTTGAGAAAACAATTTTCACAAGCTACGCTGTGTGTGTGTGTGTGTGTGTGTGTGTGTGTGTGTGTGTTTGTGTAAATAGATGTTCAGGCTATTTCGTTCCGAAATACTTCTATGTGTCTTCATCTCATGAGTTGCTAGGACATGAGTGTTAATTCTTTATTATCACACAAGTGTATTCAGTCAATAGAAAGAAAAGAGTGTGCGCACTAAAATGAAAGAGGGTGGGAAATCAACTTGTCTCTGTAGTTGATTCTAAGACTAGAGTGATTATAAATAAGGACTGTTCTAAGAAATTGTCAAAATAAATTTGATATACTGCCAGAAATTCTACAACTGCTTTCTGGAGCTACCATACTCTCCTGGGAGTTAGAATAACTGCTTTCTATAGCTACAATTTTATTTTTAACTATGTCTAGTTTTTCTTGGAAAAACTTTCCTGCATTATAAAGTTAATGGTTGAAATTGAATCAGTAAGAGGACTAAATGTAAGTATCATTCAGTATTAACTTTTGGTAGCCTTATCTTTAAACTTGAACATCAAAAATACTACAAAACCATGTGCTCTGAAATGTTTACTTAAATTTGTAAGATTTGAAGTCTCCAGTGTTCCTGGACTCAGGATGCAAAGATCAAGGATGCCCTCAGGAAGATGTACTACTATTTTTAGATGTGCAAATAGAGGTTACATTTAGAGTTTAAGTATCTCTCTGAGTTTCTTTGACGGTTTGCCGTCTCAACTTTTTTTTTAAACAACTTACATAGAAAAGATCATCAGTAATAGAAACCAGTCAAATCATGCTTCTCGTAACACTAATCCTAAACATAGGGTCCCTATGATTTTAGATCAAATTTTGTACTAGAAGATAATGGGGAGGGCAATGGATTGGCCATTTGGTTACTCAGTGACATCAGATCTTTCTTCTCTAAATGTTCTTCTTTTATTCATTCAAAAGATATTTATTGAGCTCCTGCTGTATACCAGTCATTGGGGAAATAGCAATGAAGAAAACCATTCATCCTTCCCCTCATGGAGCTTACATTCTGGTAGAAGAACAAGACGATAAGCATGTGAAATAACTAAATATATAGCATATGAGATAACTGCTGAGGAGAAAAGTAAAATGGGAAGAAAAAATAGAAGGAAGGGAAGAAGATATTAATTTTAGAGTGGGTGGCTAAAGAATGCCTCAATACAAGGTGACAGTTGAATAAAAACCAAAACATAAAAGGAGTAAAACATGCCATTGTCTAAGTTAAGAGCATTCCAGCCAGAAGAAAGAGTGAGTGCAAAGGCCCAGAGGCAGAAATGTGCCTGGAGGGTTAAAGAACCAGCGAGGAGGCCATAATGGTGAGTGGCAGGGAGAGAGTGGTAACATGAGGTCACGGGGATAGGTGGGTAAGGTATGAGAAGAAGCAGATAACATAGGTTCTGCCTAATAATAGGGCAACCATATGATTTTAGCATCCAAATCAGGGTAGTTTGAGTGTGAAAGGAGACATTGTCAATAATTGCATGTGGACAGTAGGCATAGACCCAGATTGTCCTAAACATACCAGGAAACATGGTCCCCCTACCTATACATCTTTATAAAGCCCTTAGTCTTTTCCTCTGAGTGATATGGAAAACTTTTTTTTTTTTTTTTTAAGATTTTTATTTATTCGTTTGAGAGAGAGAGAGCACAAGCAGCGGGAGCTGCAGGCAGAGGGAGAATCAGGCTTCCTACCAAGCAGAGAGCCCGAGGTAGGGCTCCATCCCAGGACCCTGAGATCATGACCTGAGCTGAAGGCAGATGCTTAACTGACTGAGCCACCCAGGTGCCCCAAGATGAAAAGATTTTAGAAGCCTGAGAGCAGATGAGTAGCATGATTTGGTGTTTATCTTAACAAAAGCATTCTTACTACTGGTTTGAGAAGCACTTCCTGAATCAGTGAAGGAAAAACATACAATTTTAAAATGCATTCTGTATACCAATGTATAACATGAGAACAGTGTTACCTGTGGCTTAACTAGTGCTGGCTTTGTGCCAGGCTAACTCATTTAATCCTCACAACAAACCTATGATGCACTGCCGTGGCCTGAAAATGAAGAAACTGAGTTTAAGGAATTTTCTCAGAGTTACACAATGAGCAAGGGGCAGAGCCAGGGTTTGGGGCCTGTCTCAATTCAGAGCCCAGGCTGTCTCTGAGCAGCCATACTGCTTCTCTCCCACATACCTCAGAAGGCAAACTTTACAGTCATCCAAATGCCATCCCTTGTACAGAAATATAATTTCCAAAGGCTGTCTTCAAAAATAAAGTCAGACCCTTTTCTCCCCTCTATTGAACCCAACAGCTTCTTTAGTTGCTTATTTAAGACAGAAGTCACACATCATAAAGGAAAATTTGTGTGATACAGAGACTGCTCTCCAGATTAGCATCTATGTCGTAAATCTCGCAGATTGCATTGGCACATCTGGGAAACAGATTTTTGTATTCCATACTCACTGTCATGTTGGTGAGGCCGACAGACAGAAAGGAGCCAGAAAGTAAAATAATAAGCTGAAAAGGAAGGTTGAGTTCTTGATGAACTGCTTGTCTGGAAACATGCATCTGCTTATCTGTTCAGAGGGACACATATTTACCAAATAGGTGTCTCACCCGGTTCTTGTTGGGGAGGCTGGGCAAATTTTTATGAACATAAGACAGAAAATGAGTATCTGTGGCTAGCCCATAGTTTTATTTGGGGTGGAAACATCAAATTTTATTGATGAAACTAAATGCATTCCTAGACTTTCCTTCCTGGTTTCGCAGATGCACAAGAATTCAAAGGGGAGTGTGAAACACAATGGATGACATCTGGGAACAGGTCTCAACTGATATTTAAAAAGAAGTCAGAATTCTCCAATAAAAAAATTTACATAAGAACTATAAGTTTTGTGAGGTGATTCCATTGATTCTAAAACTATTTAGGGATACCTGGATGGCTCAGTCATCAAGAGTCAGTTAAGCATCTGACTCTTGGTTTCCGCTCAGGTCATGATCTCAGGGTCATGAGATGGAGCCCCGCATCGGGCTCCACACTGGGCATGGAGCCTGCTGAAGATTCTCTCTCTTCCTTTCCCCCTGTTCCTCCCCACTGTTCTCTCACTCTCTCTCTCCTTCTAAGGAAGGAAAGAGGGAAGGGAGGGAGGAAGGGAGAGGAAGAAAAACTTTTTAAGTGAGGAACTTGAGTAGTCCTAATTGTAAAAGCAACAAGTGAAGCAAATAATTATTGAACATGTTAAAAGTGTCCACAGTCATTGCCTGTCGAAGTGTGAAAGGTAATGGGCACACATCTCTGCCAAATACTGAACGCTATACTACACCCCATGCCACATGAGGTTTCTATATGATGAAGGAATTCTGTAGAATGTCTGTACCAAGAGAGAAAGAAAAAAACTGTCTGACTGCTGTGAACTTTTAACGTAGTTCCATAAAATAAAAATGTCTGGGACACTCCAAAATTTCTCCTTTAAAATAATGTCATTTATGTCATAAGCACTATTTCTCGGCATATTTTCACCATTTCCCCAAATCTGATTTTCTTATAGAAGCCAAAACCTATGAAAATTAGGGAAATGTTACATAATCTAAGAGTCGTAATACTGTGTGAACTTTTAAAAATTTTTATTGAAATATACATCCAGAAAAATGTACATGTCAGCTCCACGAGTTTTCACAAAATGAAGACATCTGTGTAACTAGGATCAAGAAGCAGAACATTACCTGCACCCAGAAGTCCCTCAGTCCCTCACCACCCTAACTCCCAAGGCAACCACTTTCCTGACTTCTAATGGCATGAATTTGCCTGTCTTTGTATTTTATAGAAATGGAATCATACGATATATATTCTTCTCTTTATGGCTTCTTCTGCTCAACATTATGTTAGTGACAGTAACCCACATTGTGTTGTAGCTTACTCATTCTCATTACTGCATAGTACTTGCTTGTCTGAATAGGCCACAATTTATCCACTCCACTATATGTAGGCATTTAAATAGTTTCTAATTTTGAGCTAATAAGAATAGTGCATTTATGTATATTCTCAAATGCATCTTTGTATGCACACATATGCTGAAATAAATATATACACACACATATATGACCTACATATGGATACATTAAAATACATATGTAATCCTTACATATCAATATATACCTATATATTAAATATATATTCTAATAAAAGCCTTGATTATAAATCTTTAATATAAATTTTGATCAGTAATTTGGAGAACTTATCAGGGCATGGTACAATATTAGGAATTGGGTAGCATTTCCTAAACAGGAATTTTTTCCTAAAATGCTCCAAAGACCCATGTGGTATATGTGTGAATTTTGTTCATGTAATTTTTTTAAAAGATTTTATTTATTTATTTGACAGAGAGAGAGAGATCACAAGTAGGCAGAGAGGCAAGCAGAGAGAGAGGAGAAAGCAGAGACCCTGATGTGGGGCTTGATCCCAGGACCCTGAGATCATGACCTGAGCCAAAGGCAGAGAGGCTTAACCCACTGAGCCACCCGGGGCGCCTATTGTAATTCTTCTTCACCTTTCAAGCAAATACCCTTCAGCCTCCATAATGGATAATCCCCCAAATCAACTCACACATTTGCTAAGTGTCTATAAAAAACACAAATCTAGGATAGTCGTGACTTTGAGTGGCACGCATTCTGTTTGAGAATACAAATGCATACAATCAAGTTAGCCCAAATGCCACTGTAATTTTATACTTTAGTGTTTTGTTGGAAGTTTTTGAGACCACCAAACACATACACGTGAAAAACATTTTGAATGCTAAACACCTATTAGCCTTTTCTTTAAAAACAGAAACACTGTCATTTCTCCTTCTCCCAAAGTAATATATGCATCTAAAACAAAACTAGTCAAATTAATTTCAAGAGCTACAGAAAAAAAAATTAGGTTTCAGCATTTTCCATTGAGGCTATAATAAATGGTTATTTATTTTAAAATGTTGAAACAAAGCATGAAATGCAGATTTAAAAACCATGATTGCAGACAGTAAATGTTATGACAGTTTAAGTTGAATTGGTGAAGTTTTCCACACAATCTGTCTGAGGTTAATTTTGTTAAATACATATCTTGGCTGTGTCAGTTGCTAGGTAAAACTTGGAGATTTAGTTATAATCTGGTTACCACACTGGTAAGGGAGGGTTGCTATAGAAATTTACCAAGTTGTAGCTTATGAAGACCGTAAAATCCCTCTTAATGTCATCCACAAAATTTCCATTGCAGCATCCTGAAAAAGAAATTGTATTCAGCAAAACCACTGACTATGGGATGCCTGGGTGGCTCAGTGGGTTAAGCCTCTGCATTTGGCTC
Organism: Mellivora capensis; assembly: GCA_004024625.1. NCBI lineage: Eukaryota > Metazoa > Chordata > Mammalia > Carnivora > Mustelidae > Mellivora > Mellivora capensis. The sequence goes on from PISX010011783.1 coordinate 45,100, forward strand.
AGGTCATGATTTCAGGGTCCTGGAATCGAGCTCCATATCAGGCTCTCTGCTCAGTGGGGAGCCTGCTTCCCCCTCTCTCTCTGCCTGCCTCTCTGCCTACTTGTGATCTCTGTCAAATAAATAAATAAAATCTTTTTAAAAAAAAAACAAAACACTGACTTGATTTCAAATGGAACTTAAATGGTCTTACAATGCAGATACTACATACTCCCAGAAAGTATTCAGAAGTGTGTAAAATGTGTGAGCCCTGGGTTTTGTAATCTTATGAAAATGCATTTGAACTCAGGTAATGTGTTGAAACTTTTCCTGATTTTTGTTCCAAGGAAATCATTAGCTTCACAGTAATATTTTCATTGGTGTTATGGACTGACCCTAAATTTGCCTCCAGCAAATTAAGGGCCACCTTAAAGGAGGGGAATAAGAATAGTGCATTTATGTATATTCTCAAATGCATCTGGAAGGTAGTAGACACTAAAAGGACTCTGGAAGGTAGTAGACACTAAAAGGAAGATTCCAGTACCTCATCTGCAAGCCCTCAGTACTCACCACTTGTGCTTTCTCCTGATTCTCTGACCCAGGGGTGGGCAAAATATGACCAGTGGGCCAAACCCCACCCAATGCCTATTTTTATAAATGAATTTTTTTTGGAACATAGCCATACCCAATTACTTAAATAAATAGTTTTGACAGATACCATATGGTCTGCAAAGGCTAAAATATTTGCTATCTGGCCATTTACAAAAAAAACAAAAACAAAAAACTATCAACCTCTGTGACATCTCACCAACTACCCTGCTCCTGTTTCATCCCTGCCTTTCATTCTCCTTCATTTTGTTCCATAGCAGATCAAAACTCAAAACCCGAACTTTAAAAATATTACTACAGGGACGCCTGGGTGGCTCAGTTGGTTAAGCAGCTGCCTTCGGCTCAGGTCATGATCCCGGCGTCCTGGGATCGAGTCCCACATCGGGCTCCTTGCTCGGCGGGGAGCCTGCTTCTCCCTCTGCCTCTGCCTGCCACTCTGTCTCCCTGTGCTCGCTCACTCTCTCTCCCTCTCTCTCTGACAAATAAATAAATAAAATCTTAAAAAAATAATAAATAAAATAAAAATATTACTACATCTTCCTACGTTTGATTTTTTTTTAAGTAGCTTTGGCCTTCAATCCCCCACAAAAGTAAATGGGCATAATCCCAAGAAATTGAAATATGTTTCTTTTTTTTTACAAATGGTTTGTGACTGATCTTGAATAAATAACTAGATCTCTCAAGTCATTATTTTTAGATGAAAAAAATAATGAAGGGCCCCCCATTTCATGGAATCCCATTAGGCATAATGACACATAGTAGGCTTGTTCCTAAGGTGACTACCAGTATCAGAAGAACAGCTAGGGGCTGTTATCATCTCTTTGTCTTCCCCATTTAGTTATCATGCATCAGAACTTTGGCCTCATTGAGGGTCTTAGTGACTAAGTATCCATGAAGCCTATTGGACAAATCATGTATCTGTGGTCAAAACTGAAGAAGTTCTAAATTCTTTGTCATGAATTTAGAGATGTTCACTATATTGTCTTTCTTTTTTTTCCTTTCCCCATTATACTCAAAGTGATTTCAGTCTATATTACACTCTAATACACTGTAACACCTGTTTCCAGCTTTCCCATTTATTTCTCAGTATATTTATATGTATGTGCCACACTGTCTTTTTTTTTATTTCTTTTCAGCGTAACAGAATTCATTGTTTATGCACCACACCCAGTGCTCCATGCCATATGCGCCCTCCATAATACCCACCACCTGTCTCCCCCAACCTCCCACCCCCCGCCCCTTCAAAACGCTCAGATTGTTTTTCAGAGTCTAGTCTCTCATGGCTCATCTCCCCTTCCAATTTCCCTCAACTCCCTTCTCCTCTCCATCTCCTTATGTCCTCCATGTTATTTGTTATGCTCCACAAATAAGTGAAACCATATGATAATTGACTCTCTCTGCTTGACTTATTTCACTCAGCATAATCTCTTCTAGTCCCGTCCATGTTGATACAAAAGTTGGGTATTCATCCTTTCTGATGGAGGCATATATTGTCTTTCAAACAATGAAGAGCAGCACTAAACTAGGTGACCAGATCTTTGGGAAGCCATTCATGTTTCAGTTAAGAAAAAAAAGAAGAAGACTATTCCATCTATTTTGGGGAAATTTCATGCCAAAAAAAAAAAAAAAACAACCAAAAAACAAAAAAGAGTACTCTCTAAAAATCTTGAAGACAAAACCTTTACATATTTGGAATTATTTTATCAGAAAATCACTGCACTTTATATTTCTTTGATAAGCCAATTAAATTACATGGTTATAAGTTAAAATAAATGACTTCTTTTTTTTTAATCTCTGTGCTATAAAATTCAAGGAATTTGAGGGCCATGAGCCAAAGGGCCATATTGCAAAGGGGAAAGTAAGGAAAGGATCAGAAATACTCTGTGTTCCTTTTTTATACACTGTGTGTGTGTGTGTGTGTGTGTACATGTAATTTTGTGGCATCAGATATTCTCTGTGTATATTAACCCTTTCTTAGTTGCTGGGAGAAAGAAGGAGGTGCTATGGGGGTTGGAGGAAAGAAGACTGTTGGGTGATGGATCCATCCCTGGGGCTCAACTCTTAGACATTATGTAATTCATCAGGTACACAGAAGACAGTTCATATATATTTAGGAAAAGAAGAAGAGATGGAAGGAGGGAGGGAAAGAGGCAGGGACCACAGATTCTCAGAAAGTGAGGCATCAACATTTTTGGTTCCAATTGTGTGAACCAGAACACTGAGCTGTTTATAATCTTATAGAGATACTAGTTCAAATCGGTCCGGCTTTCAGGTTGATAGAATAAAAGCAGTCCCTCAGCTGACAGCTCTACCTCTACCATGGTTTTGAAATTCTTTTTTTTTTTTTTTTAAGATTTTATTCATTTATTTGTCAGAGAGAGAGGGAGAGCGAGCGAGCGAGCACAGGCAGAGGCAGGGGGAGAAGCAGGCTCCCCGCCAAGCAAGGAGCCCAATGTGGGACTCGATCCCAGAACGCCGGGATCATGACCTGAGCCGAAGGCAGCCGCTTAACCAACCGAGCCACCCAGGCGTCCCTGGTTTTGAAATTCTTAACTTGTTTGCAGTAACTCTTAACTCTCATGAAATGATAGAAGTTTCATAGTTGGGGGGCGCCTGGGTGGCTCAGCGGGTTAAACCTCTGCCTTCGGCCCGGGTCATGATCCCAGGGTCCTGGGATCGAGCCCCACATCGGGCTCCCTGCTCAGCGGGGAGCCTGCTTCCTCCTCTCTCTCTGCCTGCCTCTCTGCCTACTTGTGCTCGCTCTCTGTCAAATAAAGAAAATATTAAAAAAAAAAAAAAGAAGTTTCATAGTTGGTGGAAATGGTCCATAGACAAAGCTGGTACAAATTGATTATATCTAATAAAATATTACTGCTTAGCCAGAAATGGCCAAATGAATGAATGGATAAATGAATATTTATTAATTTGTATATTCATTTGGATAAATGATGAATGGAGAAGAGTTAAGTGTCTTAGGGCTTAATATTTATCAGTCCCTTTTTAGGTTTCTTGATCCTCAAGTGCATCCCCTCATTCTGTTCAAACTATCTCTTCTCTGCTAAAGATATCCATGACCAATGACTAATAGCTATTTTGGTAATTTTCATGTTATGTATATTTTGCCACAATTAAGAATAATTTTTTAAACTAGGGGCATAAATGAAAATGTAGAAATATAACACTTTAGGGACAAAAAGGAAGAAAATCTTTGGGATCTGGGACTAGGTAAAGAGTTCTTAGACTTGATACCTGAAGGACAATCTATAAAAGAAAAAAAATTGATAAACAGAACTTCATCAAAACTTAAAACTTTTGCTCTGCAAAGAACCCTCTTAGGAGGATGAAAGAAGGCTACAGACTAGGAGAAAATATTTGTAATCAACAAATCCTACAAAGGCTAATATCTAGAATATATAGGAAACTCTCAAAACTCAACAACAAAAAACAATCCAAATAGAAAATGGGGAAAATATAAACAAATTTTGTAGAAGAGAATATACAGATGACCCTATAAACATACAAAAAGATGTTCAATGTCATCAGCCATTAGGGAAATACAAAATGGAAACCACAGTGAGATATCACTACACACCTATCAGAAAGGCTAAAATAAACATACATTGCTGGTGAGAATGAAAAATCGTAGAACCACTCTAGCAAGAAGTTTGGATGTTTAATATAAAACTAAAGATGCAGTTTATGGTCAGATCCAGCAATTGCACTCTTGGGCATTTATTCCAAAGTAATGAAAATTATGTTCATACAAAAACCAATTCATGCACGTTCATAGTAGCTAATTTGTAATAGCCAGAACCCAGAAACAATTCAGATGTTCTTCAGTGGATGAGTGGTTAAACAATTATGGTACATCCATTTCATGCAATACTACTCAAAATTAAAAAGGAACAAGCTATTGAGATATATAATTTGGATGAACCACAAGGGAACCATGCTAAGTGGAAAAAAAAAGCCAATCTCAAAAGGTTTTATATTATATAACATCCTTGAAATGACAGTTATAGAGACTGAGGACAGATCAGTGGTTACTAGGAGTTAGGAATGGAGAAGGGGACGCAAAGGGAGTGTGGTTATCAAAGAACATCAAAAGGGATCCTTGTGTTGTTCCATATCTTGACTAGTGGTGGATACACACACCTACTTGACCTAAAATTACATAGAACTAAATATAAACAAATGAGTAACATTGAGGAATATGAATAATATTGCTGGATCATATTAATATAAAAAAAGATAGTACCAGTTTACAGTCCCACCAGCATTATATGACAATTCCAATGCCTCCACATGCTCATCAACACTTATTATTATCAACTTTTTCATTATAGCCATTCTAATGATGTGTAATAGTATCACATTGTGGTTTTAATTTCTATCTCCCTAATAGACTCATGATCTTGAATATCTTACATTTTCATGTTCTTAGCTATTTGTATATCTACTTTGGTGAAATGTCTATTTAAATCTCTCATACTTTTTAATTGTTACTTATCTTTATATTTTTTAATTGTAGGAGTTTTTTTATATACTCTAGACAGAAGTCCTTCATCAGATATGTGATTTGCAAATATTTTTCCCACCCTGGTTTTTCTTTTCATCTTAACGGTGTCTTTTGAGGAACAAAAATTTTTAATTTTGACTAAATATAATTTATCAAATTGTTCTTACATGGATCATGTTTCTGGTGTCATATCTATGAAATCTTTGCCTAAATGAAGATCACAAAAAAATTCTCCAGTGTTTTCTTTAACAGTTTCATAGTTTTAGCTCTCACATTAGATGTATGATCATAATTAATTTTTGTGTAGGATATGAGATAAGCACCTAAGTTCATGTTTTCTTTGCATAAGCATATCCAGTTGTTCCAACACCATTTTTTAAAAGACTACCCTTTTATCATTGAATTGCTTTGGCACCTTTATCAAAACTCATTTGATGATAAATGTAAGTGTTTATTTCTGGACTTTCGTTTCTGTTCCAATGACCTATGTGTCTATTGTTATGCCACTACCATTCTGTACTGAAGTTAATAGTGAGTTTTTAAACAGATATTATAAGTCCTACTTTGTTTTTTGTTTTTTGTTTTTTTCAAAATTGTTTTGCTTATTCTAGGTTCTTTACAGTTATATATAAATTTTAACATAGGGGCACCTGGGTGGCTCAGTCATCTAAGCATCTGCCCTTGGCTCAGGTGGGTCCTGGGACTGAGCCTCACATTGCCTGTTTCTCCCTCTGCCTCTGTCCCTTCTCCCCCCCACCGCCGCCCCCAACTTCTGCTTTCTTTTTCTCTTTCTCTTTCTCTCTCTCTCTCACTCTCCAATAAATAATTTTTTTAAAAATTTAAGATAAATTTATTCATTTCCTTGAAGTTAGATAGGAATTGTATTGACCCTTTAGATGATTGCCATCTTAACAATATTGATTCTTCCAATCCATAAACATGTATTTAAATCTTTGATTTCTCCAGTATTGTGTAGCTTTCAGTACATGTCATACATTTATTTTGTCAAATTTATTCCTAAGTATTTGACACTATTTTGAGTGATATTGTCTCTTGATTTCATTTTTGGATTTTTGGATTTTCCATTGCTGGTATATTGAAATGCAACTGGTATTTGTATATTGCTCTTGTATGCTGTGACCTGCTGAACCCCTCACCATTACTCTTGCAGCAACAATTTGTTGTTGTTGTTGTTGTTGCTAGTGTGTCATGGTTAAGAATGCAATGACTATTAAAACAGTTTGGTGCCCTGTCTTGATTCCTGCTAAGGCACTTGTGGTTTTACCCACCATTGTTTTTGTACCAGCAGGGCAAAAGGCAGTAATCTGCTAATGTTATCTTGATCTTGCAGACCCTAGGAAAGGTTCTCAGGAATCCTTAGGAGTCACAGACAACACTTAAAAGAACCACTGATCTAGATGATCTGTAAGCACCTGTCCAAGCCTGAAACAGTTTTGAAATTCTAAGATAAGTGTTTTTTACCAAACTTGTCTTAATAACATTTGATTAAATGGCTGATTTTCATGGCAGTTAATATTCCTTAAACCAGTACAAGTATTTCTAAGTAATGGAGTGTCTAGAAAAGGAAACTTGGCATCACTGTAGACTAATTACATTAGACTGCAAACTTGTATGTTTTCTGTTCTTTTTCCTTAATCCTTTTGGACAGAAAGAAGGGCAAAGAGGACTAAAAGAGTCACAGATGGGAAAGATAAAAGAGAAATTGGGGGGGGGAATCATATAAAATCAAGGGAAGGACTGAGGTAAGATTAGGGGTAAATGGAGTTGATAATGGTTTCAGAGAAACCAGTTACAGACTGGAGTTCTGATGTGAAAAAGAAATCACACAATTTATGAGCTGGCAAAGAATTTAAAGATAAAAAATGTTGGACCAGAGCTAGATTATTTGGCAGAGGAGGGAAGCAAGGCCCAAAGATTTCTGACAGGACTGGAGCTGGAAGTCAGGATTTCCAGTTTCCCCCTCAGAATGTTCCACTCTTCTGTCTTCCCATTAAATATAACTTTTATGGTTTTAATACTCTCTGTACCACACATAGCACTTCCCCAGAAGATAGCCAGGCTTCCAAAACTTTAATAGTGAATTGTTAAAATGCACGGCATTCTTCGGCAAAGTGTCATCACATGACTGGTAATTCGGACATCTTAGGTATGTTTTTTCTATTTCACTTTGTCTCAGCTATTGGAAAGCTTGAAGTTTTATTGTCGAATGACTTTCTGTCATTAAATACTCAAAATCACCTCAAACGTAGGTACTGTAACACGTCCGCTTCAGCATCAATTGTATTCTCCCCACCCTCCCCCCAAGTCACATACGATACCATTTCTTCACGCTTCATACCATTTCTTGGTTGGGTCATTGTTTCTAACTACGCATAGCATAATTAATTTCCTGTGACCACGTGACATACTTTACAATGAAGAACTAACTCCAGTTTTTAAGATCTTGTACATTAAATTATTAAATAACCTGCATACCTTCAACTATGCCATTGGTTTTTCCCTTTTTCCTACTTATCACCAATTCTTGTTGAAGTCTTTTGTAAGTACTCCCTAGATCTTTATGTGGGGATCTCTACCAGTTTGTTTTGTTTTGCTTTGTTCTGCTTTGGTTTTGCCTGCAGGTTTCTTTTAAATAAATACCAGCATGTACTACCATAGACAGTGCTGATTAAAAGAAACAATAAAATTTTTCATTAGGCTTTGGGCATTACTGTGTGTCCAGGTCAGAGCACTTATTGTCTATAATTAACTATGTTTGCACTGTGTTACAAGAAAACGTAAGCCTCCAGTCATGACACATGTATAAAAGCTTTTCTCCATTCAGGAAAAACCAGGTTTATTTTTTTCCAACATGAATCTTCTCTCGGTTATGAATGAAATCTTAAAGTATTGACACATATCTTTGGCACTGACCTGTATAATTTTGATACTGAGTCCTTCTAATGTTCCTGCTTTAAAGAAGTTTCATTCTTCTCCACCCAATGATCCTTTGGTTTTCTGCATGCAAAATAAGCAGAAGTCTCAGGTCCCCTGCTTCTAGATTGGCATCCTTAGGCAAACAGAGTTATTTGAAAGAGACATTTCATTCCTAGCCTTCAGGTAACCGAGACTGTTGAGAGTAATAAGCCCATATCTTTCTTCTAAGGAAGAACCTTCATGGCTTTGGAATGCTGGTTTCAGAAACTAATTTTCCTCTTTTTCTTTCCTCTCCTCCACTTGGTAGTTTTGTGGGTTTTTTTGTTTTGTTTTTAAGATTTTATTAAATAGCCGCTGGCAGAGGGAGAAACAGGCTCCCTGCTGAGCCGGGAGCCCAATGCAGGACTCCATCCCAGGACCCTGAGATCATGACCTGAACCAAAGGGCCGCTTAACCGCCTGAGCCACCCAGATGTCCCCACTTGGTCATTCTAAATAGCTATGTTATTTCAAATTCTAAAAAGTTAAGTCCTCAGCAAAAATGGAAACCCTGACATTTCAATAGTGTAAGATGGCGGGCAGCGAGGAGCAGCAACAATCCCATGTTTCCCAGGGGAGAGCAGAGTAGTGGGAGCAGAGCCTCAGGGGAACTAACACTTTAGGATCTATGTTGGGCCAGGCCCTTCTGAGTGCTTTGCCTGGATTAATTCATTTCATACCCACATCCACCGGAGGGCATAGATTCTTTTTTTATCTCTCGTCTTCTCTGAGGCACAGTTCACTTGTCTAAGTGATGCCAGGGGCCATCACAGACTCCAGATCCTGTTCTCTCTGCCATTGTGCCAGACCACCTTCTCCTTCTGTTGAGTTGCCACAGGATGTTGCTTACGGCTTTTAGGGACTGTTAGGTCTGTTCATCATGCAGCTAGTAATTTCCTTGAGAATGAGGTCACTTGTGCTTGGGTCTTCTACCACCCTGCGCCTGGTGACAGGAGGATTCTCCTTCCCATTCTCACGGAAAAACGGGACAAACAGCAGGGACTGATAACAGCTACTTCTCCAGAGGCTTCGTTCTGCTAATCCCTCCATTTGGATTGTCTCACCTGCTGTCTACAGTAGTCCTCTGAGGTAGCTGCCACCCAGTCTTCATTTTCTAGAGCAGGGAACTGAAAAGCAATGAGGTTCATCAGCAAGCCGGGGTCACACTGGAACATAGCAGAGCCTTAAGTCCTAGGAGAGCTTCAGGGCCTGCTCTTAACTGCTATGCGAAGCCACTTGCTTTAATGAAAAAGAAGTGCTTCTGGCTCCCCCAGGTCACTGAGGGCCGCTGGCCCCAGAATTGCGAACCTTTATGGAGTTGCTGCTCTGCTCTGCATTCATCATACGCTCCAAATTTGGGGCTGGTCAGGAGGCAAAAGGGGCCTGTCGAAGGAAAAGCTGTGTGGCTAAGTACAAGCCATGGTTTTTACTTCATTTATTCCTATGAAAACTCTGTGTGGGGCACCGGGTGGCTCAGTCAGTTTAGTGTCGGCCCTCAGCTCAGGTCACGATCCCAGCGTCCTGAGATCGAGCCCCACATTAGGCTCTCCGCCTGCTTCTCCCTCCACCACTCTCCCCCTCATGCTTTTTTCTCTCTTTCTCTCTCTCTCAAATAAATGAATAAAATCTTTAAAAAAAAATCTCTGCCTCAATCCTGAAACAATTAAAACATAAAGGAAAAGCAAAATCCATTCTCAGTCACACACAGTGATTTATTTTATTGTATCCAATTTGAGATTTGCAACAGCCAGAGAACATGTTCACATTAAAGGCTTGTCCTGGGGCGCCTGAGTGGCTCAGTGGGTTAAGCCTCTGCCTTCGGCTCAGGTCATGATCTCAGGGTCCTGGGATCGAGCCCCGCATTGGGCTCCCTGCTTGGCAGGAAGCCTGCTTCCTCCTCTCCCTCTGTCTGCCTCTCTGCCTACTTGTGATCTCTCTCTGTCAGAGAAATAAATAAAATCTTTAAAAAAATAAATAAATAAAGGCTTGTCCTGGGCATCACAGGCATTATAATTAACTCAGTCTGTGCTATTGGAAGACGTTCTTGTTTACTACTGATTTGACTACTCAATTTCTACATCCTGTTCTTTCTGCCATTCTCTCTGCCTCTCCGCCAGCAAGGAAGAAAACCTAAGGATCCCACTTTTTGAAACATGTACCTGGTCCATCATCTTCAAGTCCAAGTGACACTACCAGAATTCATGTTGAGGAGAAGAGAACAATTAATTTGAGATTTTCAGCTACTATCGACTGTGCTCATAAATCCCTCGTTCCTGTCTAGGATGGGTGGAGTGGCACGAAAGGAGGAAGAGAATCCCTCAGCCGCACCGGATGGGCTGGAAGGAAAATTAGCACACAAAAAAATGTGCCACTGGTTTTATTTATCCCATTATTAAGATGCCATGACAATAACAAAAGTAATGTTCAAGCAATAGCATTAAATGGCAAGAGATGACATCTGGAATAGATAAAGAGGGTAAATTCATTTCTATTATCCTTGTTTTCATTAAGTTGTGCATAAATGGTACATTTCCATTTATGATTACAAATTATAGCAATTCAAAATAACTAATGTTTGTGTGGCACAGATTCAGTTTGGAGAATTCTTTCATATGCATTGTTCTGATTGAGCCCCCACATGGTTATCATACCGTTGTTGGAGGCATGAGAACCACCCCACTTAACAAATACAGAAATGAAACTTACATGAGTTTACCCAAGGTCAGGTAGATCTTGATTTTGGGTTGTTTTTTTTTTTTAATTATAATGTTCAGTTAGCCACCATATAGTACATCATTCCTTTTTGATGTAGTGTTCGCTGATTCATTAGTTGTGTGTAACAGGTAGATCTTGGACTTGAACCCAAGTCTTATGCGTTCACAACCTAAGTTGAATTGAGGGGAAAAACAGCCATATTCTATAGTGCCAAGCTGGTGAGTCCTGAAACATCAGGCTACAACATTCAGTGAAGTCACCTGATATTGAACTGTACCTTTATGTACTGATGCCTTCAGGGATTACTGGGGGGAGGGAGTAGTGGGATGCAGGCCCTAAACTAGTATGAGTTTTGATTTCATATGTCTATGTCCTATTCTATTTCTGCTCCTCCTGCACTACTGGGCGGTCAGCTATCATTTTTTTGTGCTCAAAGTGCTTCTAGAGCAGTGGTTCTCTGAGTATGGTTGATGGGCCAGCACTATCAGTATCCCCTGGAAACTTGTAAAGGAAGAGTGTAAAGTTCTAAAGTAAGTAAGTAAAGTAAGTAAGGGTGTAAAGTTAAGAGTAAGTCATTCCATGGGGAAGATTCAGGCAGTTTGCCTATAAGGAAAGTGCATGAGCTTGAGAGCATAAATTTCACATCAGCCAATTGGCTCATTACATTTTTGCTCACTTTCTGCTTGTTGTGTTCCAGAAAACTGACATAAACAGGTACAATACACATTTCTGAAAGGTTCCTGCCATGTAGACATTATTTTGTATTAAACATAGTGGTAGACAGAGATCCTGCTTTTGGATCTAGTCATTCTAAAAACAGGTTGCTTATGGGTGTACCATGTGGTAGATGTCCTTTGGTAAATCTGTTCTGACAGGTTAAAAAAATGCAGCCTGTCAATTTTGTATTGGTTTGGACAGAATCCAAATCAGCCACACACATACATAATTTCTACATTAATTTCTGCCACTTAGAGGTACTTTAGTTTTCAGGTGATGATCGGGAACTTTATATTTCAACTGTAGAAAAAAATCCCGTAGGCTAGAACCAAGGAAAGTATCCTTCACTAGCATCCATACTCAGCAGGTTGCCCTCTCCTGTCTCAATGATTGGTCTGTGGTGTCCTCTGTATCCACTTGAGAATGCAGGTAGATGTGCTTCATGTCCAAGTGTCTGCTCTGTGGTTCTTATCAGGCTGGACAGTCTCATCACAGCCCAGACTGCGAGGTCTCCAAAATTTGTGGCAGTTCCTCTTTAACCTGAAGTCTTAACTAGAACAGTGTTCTCCCACTTCCTCAAAGGACTCACTGACAGGTGCGTGGTTTCTTTCAATGTAAAAAATGGAAATATTACTCTGGGATACAGATAAACAACTTCTAAATAAAAAGTAAATTACAAGATGAATTTGTTTTCAAGGCAAAATTGGTACTGCCTAATTTCAAAATATGAAAATATTTTCCTGACTTAATGATTGAGGATTATTAATTCATTCAACACCTACTATGTGCTAGGGACTATGTGATGTCCTTGGAAGTTATAAATATGAGGGTTCATAATAGCATAAGCCCTTGTATGACAAAAATAAGCTATGACTACCTGGTGCCTGATTAACCCTTTGAACCAATCCAACCTGTCAATTTGTCACAGTGGTTTGGTTTTTCTTTCATTGAATTGATAGTGGCTTATTAACATTAATGAAATCAACTAGTTCCTTTGCTGTGGTCTAGATTTATCCTATATAGTTACTTGTTTTTTCCTATCTTAGTCTGAATTCTTTTATTGATGTGCTTTTCAAAATCAAAACCTTTTAATTAGGCAATAGGACTGCTTACCAGGAAAGTACACTAGGCAAAAAAGATCATAAGAAACTGTTAAAACGTATTATTTCCATATGTTACCACTCTTTTTTAAGGGCATTTGCTTTTATGTACAGAGGAACTTTTCTGGAAAAGAACATTTAACAATTAACAGTGGTTGCCCTTGGGCAGAGAGTTTAGGGGTCTTGATCACAAGGGATATTTGCTTTTCATTTTATGTTTTTATACAGCTTAATTTTTGTCATTTTAAATATTGTTTTCAATTCTGAATGCTAGTAAATAAGAGCAAGGATGCATTCCCAGCAAGTAGTCTTTCAGAAGTTCTAAAACATATCTTCTGAATAAGAGAAACATAGGCGAGCTACACTCTATGCCTCTTTGATTCCTTTATTGCTAAAACAGAATGAACTGAGACTTGGAATGTAAAATTACTCCCACACTTGTTCCATGAAGAAAGATTAACAAGCAGAACCTACCTGATAATGGGGCCTCTTTGAGGAAGCCACCTTTAAACAGAAAAGGAAGAAGTTACCCCGACAGTGCCTCATTTCCCCCAGTTGCATTAGGACAGTTACTATCCATACATCCTTTCAGAATGAAGTGGATATAGATTTGAGAAGTCTGCACTGTGATTGTTTGGAAATTTCCTCCAATGATTTTTTTTTTTTTTTAAGATTTATTTACTTAGAAAGAGGGGTGGGGGGGGAGGGAGATGGAGAGAGAGAATCCCGAGTAGACTCCCCGCTGAGCATGGAGCCTAACTTGGAGCTCCATCCCATGACCCTGAGATCATGACCTGAGCCAAAACCAAGAGTTGGACACTTAACCAACTGAGTAACCCAAGCACCCCATCCAGTGATTTATTTCATTTTCCTTTGTCTTTAATTTCGAAAAAGAATTGATGCTCACTCCTGGGGAAAGGAAAAATAACAGCGGAAATAACAAAACTCTATTTCAAAGAAAGACAATTCTATGATCTTTTTAAGGTGCCCACCAATTCTGTGATATCTTTCCCTTGAGTCCTTCTTCTACATATAACCCTAGTTGAAAGCTTTGCCAAGCATGAAAAAGGAAACAAATCAATTGAGATTGGAAGGGCCTGAAAGAGTTCATGCTCAGTTGTGTTTTTCTCTGGATCATTTTTCTTACCACTTGTCATTTAGAACCTCATAGGACTTCTTCTAAGTCTCCCTTGTTAAGCAAGTAACATCCTTTCTCTCATTATTGGATCTGTGAATTGGGAAATCCATCCACATGGATATCAGGATCCTCTCTTTCTGAAATGAACCAACCATAATAACTCGGTCACTGTAAAGCATACCCTGTAACAATTCCTAAACATTTTAATTACATCTCTATAGTCTTCAGGGGAGAATTGCACTTGCAGGACAAAATATTAAACTCTCATTCTATAAAAAGTCGTTTCCAGGTTTTTGTCTCTTTAGGGGTGGAAATTCATCTCAGAAATAGTGTTTTATATCTTTTCTTGTATCAAGCATTAACAACCAGCAATCAGCAATGGTATAGTTATTTGTTAGTTTCAGGAAAACCATCAAGAGTTTAGGCCAGTGTTCCTGTGAAAAGCCCACCAGTTATCCTTGGACAAAAGTTTATGCAAAAATTCTGAGAAGATAGTAACCAAGACTCATCAGAGTGCAGGGGAAAAAGAAAGAGATGAGAGGCAGAATTGGATTCCTCAATTCAAAATACTTTCAGAAAAGTATTCAAAAGAAAGGGAAATATACAGGAAACAAACTGAAAGTTGCTGAAGGGGAGGTAGGCAGGTAATTGCCTGATGAGCATTAAAGATGGCACTTGATGGGGCGCCTGGGGGCTCAGTCTGTTAAGCATCTTCCTTCTGCTCAGCCTTCCACTAAGGTCTTGATCCCAGGGTCGTGGGATCAAGCCCAGCATCAGGTTCCCTGCTCCCCAGGAGCCTGCTTCTCCCTCTTCTTCCTGCTTCTGCTCTCTCTCGCTATCTTTATCACTATCTGTCTCGCTTAAATAAATAAATAAATAAAATCTTTGAAAAGAAAAATAGCACTTAATGGAATGAGCACTGGGTGTTGTCAGCAGCTGATGAATCACTAAATTCTACCCCTGAAAATAATAACAGTATAAGTTAATTAAATTGAATTTAAATTTAAAAAATTTTTAAATGAGAGGGAAATATGTTTGAAGACTAAAAAGGGAGGATTTCTGAGATAAGTCATACAAAGTCTTAGCCATAAAAATAGAATTTTAGAGAGCCCTACATTACTAAATTCTCAAAATGAGGATTATGTTAATGACCACATTGACCATGAAATTAAACCTCACATAATCTTTTAGATATGTCAGAAGAGAAATTCAAAGCTCTCCTCAGAGCTACTAAGGCAATAGGTACTTTGCAAAAAAAGAGAAAAAAGGTGTGTCAAGTTAGGAGGACAGTTTTTCCTATTGAGTGGAATCCGTTTCAATTCTGAGTCACTAAGCAAAAATTAGAAAGGAAATCAATACCATATTTACTCTTAAAAGACATCATGTGTTCAGCAGGGTCTCCCCTTTTAAGTAGCTGAGCTAGTATTTAAGCCCATACTCCTGGTATAATACCTAATTAGATAAATACCAGCAACTCAGAGGGGGTTTTATGATCTTGCTACTTGCCATGGCCACTGGAGGGTATCCATTTTTCCTTCCAACAGAGGTTTTAAATTGTCAACATTTAAGAAAAGACTTTCGGACAAATGCTACAAACAGATCACAGTAACCACATTTGTCTGTAGGATAAAGGGAGGTTTAAGCCTAAATAAAGAAAGGCCACTTATGATGCACCTGGTGAAGCGGAGTCAGCCCCATTGGCACAGAGGAAAAGTTCAAAATGACTCCAAGGTGTTAAGCTGCTGACAAGTCAGTACATCCTAAACTACTTCCTTTTTCCAGGATTCTCCATCACCTCGAATTCAGAGCCCATGCTGCTTGTCAAGAGATAATACAATCCTCCAATGCTGCTACTTGAAACCTAGCTTTACTTATGGTTTAGTAAAAATAAATAGGAGATGAGATAATAATAATAGGAGAAAATAATAGGAGAAAATAAATAGGAGAATAAATAGTAAAAATAAATAGGAAATGCCTCCCTTCTCAGTCAAGCTGTCACCCAAACCTTAACCTTTTGCTGCTCTTTGAAAAGTAGGTGGTCATTTGCATCGACAAGGATGGACCTGGAGGGGATTATGCTAAGTAAAATAAGTCAAGCAGAGAAAACAACTGTCATATGGTTTCACTCATATGTGGAACATAAGGAATAGCATGGAGGACATTAGAAGAGAAAAATGAAGGGGGAGAAATCAGAGAGGGAGATGAACTATATGAGACCATGGACCCTGATGGAGGAAACAAACAAACTGAGGGTTTCAGAGAGGAAATGGTGAAGGGATGAGGTCACTGGGTGATGGGTATTGAGGAGGGCACATGTTGTGATGAGCTCTGGGTGTTATACACAACGGATGAATGTAAGTGTCCACATTTTCCATGCCACCTCTGTTGTTTCTGACCCTGGTGTCTCCTTCTTTCAGCTTCTGGCAGGCCGTTGGCCTTTCGATCACAATGACTTCGGTGTATTCCTTTGCAAGCTCTTCCCCTTTTTGCAGAAGTCCTCAGTGGGGATCACCGTCCTCAATCTCTGCGCTCTCAGTGTTGACAGGTAATGGGGTTCTCTCCCTCCACTCCTGTTGGGTTTCGAAAAGCATTTTTCACAAAGAAGAGAAGTCAAGGAGCCTTGAGAGTTGGTGCACAGGACAGTTGTTAATTAGTTTCAAGTGAATTAAAATATCAACAATCTAGCCCTACTGTTTAGAATCACTTTACACATTGGCTGATCATTAGCCATCTTTTGCTCAGCAATGTGTATCTAGAGCATTTTGCCAGTTATAGCCGTTTGGCACCCTATTGCAGCAAAGGAGAAATGAACATATTGGATGGAAAGAACCTTGGAAAAGGAGATTTTAGGACATGCAAATGCTATATTTTCCATGGTGCATTTCTCATTTAAAAAAATATATCATTCAGTTATATGTATAATACTTGATTACTTGAGCTGAGTGGTGAGTCCATAATATTGTTATATTCTTCTCAAAGTGTCTCTGAATGCCTGAAATGTTTTACCGTTTTTAAAAAGAGGGCAACAACAGAAGCACTCCTTGATCGGATTCTGAAAAACCCATCAAGTTTCTCTAAGTCTTTCTGGAATGCTCCTCAAACAGGAATACCAAGACTTCTCTAAAGGAGTCCTTCTAGACGATATTTTCAGCACCTCCTAACTTTCATAGCAGTAACTGTAAAGAATGAAGTTAGGAACCATATAACACTTCTATGGCGTCCCTTTATACTGAAGATTATCCTATGCAAATGCTCTTTAATGTCCCACTTAATTGATCTACCACAATTTAGAAGAGGTTTCCACTTTTGCTCTCACACTGGCAATCACTCTGTCAGAGCCCCTGAGTCCCACCATCATAGAAATAAAAGACTCCTTTTCTTAAAGAACATTTAAGCCTTTACAGACATTCTCTTATCTATCACCTGCAATTACTTTGGGGGACCAAATCATTATCATTAAAACATAAAAATATTCATTCCCTTAGTAGATGAAAATCATCATGGCATCCTTATTATAAATAATGCCACGAATGCCTGTAATACCTGTGAAACACAAAGCAAAAAGTTCAGCAGTGTTCTTAGAACTAAATGTATTGCCAAAAAATGTATTGCTGAAATTACAGCACACAAAAATTCCTATAGTAGTTTAAAATGTCGTGATGCTACTGACAGAATTGCTGCTGATGCAGTAGTAAACACGAGATCAAGGACCACTTCTCCTTTACTAGTGGCATTCTCAGTTGTTCCCAGGAAAACCCGAGGTCTGTGTGCTTTTCTTCTGCATCATGGCAGGCATTAAGGGACACTGTTTTAACACATTTACAGAGTGTAGGTGGCCACTGTGTCACTTCCACTGGATAAAATAATTGACTGTGTTACCTGTGGCCATGTCCTAAGAAACTGAGTAAGCATTTGTAATCTGGATTTTATTCACTAATGAATTCTCACTCTGCTGTTCCTATTCCTAGCATCTAATAGCACTATTTCATCTTGTATCTGAAGTGGTGTAGTATCTAAAAATTAAAGCACTTAAATTATATCCGTGACATTACTAATAAGTGTAAAATGTTTCCTGTATTTATCAAGTTGTATATTTAGAGATGTGGCTGTGTATGCTTATTACAAAATCCAATTAAATTTTTAATTACAATATAACTCTAGAATCCCTGTGGGGAAAAGAAAGAGAAAATAATCATTATAGTTTAAAAAAGAATTATGTTTCCTACATGCATACTCTTCCCATAGAATAGTGCTAAATGTTATAAAGCTACAGTATTGAAAACAGTATGGCACAGGGGCACCTGTGTGGATCAGTCATTTAAGTATCTGATTCTTGATTTTGGCTCAGGTCATGATCTTAGGGTCATGGGATCGAGCCTGCGTTGGGCTCCATGCTGGGTGTGGAGCCTGCTTGGGATTCTCTCTCTCCCTCTCCCTCTGTTCCCTCCTGCCCAATCTAAAAACAAACAAGCAAACAAAAAGACAGTGTGGCACAAAACAGATAATCATGTCAAAAAATGGGCAGAAGACATGAACAGACACTTCTCCAATGAAGACATACAAATGGCTATCAGACACATGAAAAAATGTTCATCATCACTAGCCATCAGGGAGATTCAAATTAAAACCACATTGAGATACCACCTCACACCAGTTAGAATGGCCAAAATCAGCAAGACAGGAAACAACATGTGTTGGAGAGGATGTGGAGAAAGGGGAACCCTCTTAC
>PISX010011784.1:0-64098 GCA_004024625.1 Mellivora capensis
CATCTTTGCCCACAAAGAACTTTGCATGTAATTTTAGAATTATACTTACTATTCCCTGTCTCTCTGGTTATTAAGAGACAGTTTTCCCCTAATAAGGAACATTTCTAATTCATCTTTGCACTCCCAAACAACTGGGCATTTCCAAATATCTGAAATTCCACTGAACTTGGTTTTAAAGCTTACATCTTACAAAATCTCAATATATAAAGCAGATGTTCTGGTAACATTAGGCAGATAATTATGAATCCTTATCTCTTTTGCTGATCCCACTTTATAATGACCTTATCATATTACTTGCTTCTTAAGATAGAACTTACCACCAGAAATTTTGATCTAAATAACTCATATTTATTTTTCAGTAAGAATTTCAAACGATTTTGATTGCCACTTCAATATCAAGCTGTTACATTAAGAATCCAGTTTAAGAACTTTTCTTCATTCTAAATTCTATAATTCTAAAGAATTTTTATCTGTTTTTTTTCTGTATATATTGGTATCTATATTTATCCTTGCATTCTCTCTCTCTTCTTTTCTTTCTTTTTTTTTTTTAACTGAATATGTTTTGTTTCTTTTTTTGTTGTTGTTTTGTTTTGTTCTGTTTTGTTTTTAAGTAGGCTCCATGTCCAGCATAGAGCACAAGGTGGGTCTTGAATTTACAACTGTGAGATCAAGACCTGATCAGAGACCAAGAGTCAGAAACTTAACCAACTGAGCCACCCACGTGCCACCTGAATGTGTTGTTGTTGTTGTTGTTTTAAAGTTTTATTTATTTATTTGACAGACAAATATCACAGGTAGGCAGAAAGGAGGAAGAGCGAGAGAGGAGGAAGCAGCCTCAGTCCCAGGACCCTGAGATCATGACCTAAGCAGAAGGCAGAGGCTTAACCCACAGAGCCACCCAGGTGTCCCTGAATGAAAAATTTCTGGTAAACACACACACACACACACACACACACACACACACACACACACATATTTATTTATTTCATATTCAAATAAAGAGAAATCAATCCAAATTTTTTAAAATTACATTTGGAAAAAATAGAATAAATTCAAATATGTTTGAAACTTGTCTTACTCAGATATTTATTTTGAATAATGCTACAAATTTATTTACAAGGAAATATACAGAGATTGGTAAAATCCAATATAATCAAAACATGTTTTTTGTTAGCCTTTATTCTAATTATGTAGATACAATTGTTTTAGCTTGAATTATCTAGATTTTCACCATTCCACTTTGTGTGGTCATAGATTAGGAAAAGCAAACTAGGTATTTTGGAAGAAAATCACCTACTACTAATATAAGTTTGCTTACAATATGATTTAATTTGATTGTCTTATGATCTGAAATGTAACAGTTTTGGTTAAATGTGTGTGAAGAGCAAATTTAAGCATGTCTAAATTCATAAGCATGATGAATTAACAAGGTATGAAATAGCTCACTCCTCACTCTCCTTTGAAGACCTCACCAACCTAGCATCATCACTGATGTTTCTTATTGAACTATTTTTGTTTCAGCTGACAGTATATCCTATAAGACTAAATTATATATTTGCATAAAATTGTATGCATTACACATCAGGGTAATCTTTCAAATTTGTCACCTTCCAAAAGAGTAATGATTCAGGGGATATATGTAATTTTGCTCCATTATTCAAACATAATATAAGCACTGGAATATGTTAAATACATTTAGGTGAAACATGATTTATAATCCCTGAGTTAAAACTACTGATAATGCCATCTCAATATTATACTTCTTCATCTGTATTATTTATTTTTAAATGTATTTCATATTTCAGAGATGTAGCATATTCTAACTTCAGTGATAGAACATTAATAGTACATTCATGCATGAAATATGGCCTCACCAAATATCACCTGCAGAATTTCAGGTGTAAATTTGTTTTCTCTATATGAATAGTGATCCTTAATTAGATAGTACTAAATCTTATCTCTGGTAAAATTAAAGTGTATGAATATCACAGAAGACACTTTCTTATATTTTATATACAGAAAGATACTTTTAAAAATTAAGAAGCTTGGGATGCCTGGGTGGCTCAGTTGGTTGGACGACTGCCTTCGGCTCAGGTCATGATCCCGGAGATCCGGGATCGAGTCCCGCATCAGGCTCCCAGCTCCACAGGGAGTCTGCTTCTCCCTCTGACCTTCTCCTCGCTCATGCTCTCTCACTGCCTCTCTCTCAAAAATAAATAAATAAAATCTTAAAAAAAAAAAAATTAAGAAGCTTAGTAAAAGTAATTTTAGCAAAGAGAAGTTGGATATTGGACATTTTTCACAAATGTATGAATTGTTGGAGAAGAGATATTCAATTTTCTGAATATGTCCCTTGCCCCACAGGATCCCAGTATCTCTTTTATATCCCCCTTACATTACTTCCATTTCTTTAAGGCCATGCAGCTCAAAGATTATAAACTTCAAAATAACTATGAACAGTATTTCTCACACAAACTAATTAAGAGACAAGGAGAAAATAAAACAGTTGCTAAATATCTCTGGAGATTTTGTTGTTTGGAATAAATAGTGCTTACTCAAAACCATTTGCTCTTGAGACAAATTGTGTAGCTTGAAATTTGGCTCCAGATCCCACTATGCAACTTGCCCCTCTTTTTGTTCATATATATGTGTGTGTATATATGTATACATATAATGTTACATGTTACATGTTACATGTTACAAACACATATTGCACTATTAAAAGATGGGTTGCTTAATTATAGAAAATTTCTTATTTAGACAGATAAAGCTATTTATTACATATAATTAAAAGTGTCTAATAAACTATTTGGACAGGAATATATCTGTGTGTATGTGTGTGTGTAAATTTGTAGTAAATATGTGTGTGTATATATATACATATATACACACACACAAATCATAGATTCTAATGTATATTTAGTTGCACTTTTCTCCTCTGATAAAATATTTAATCATATATTCGTTCACCAGAAACTTTCTGGTGAAACTGCCATTATTTTCTCCAGCAGAAATGTGATCATTGAAGTGGCCAAGAGAAAACTTACCCAGCTTCATTAACTCTCAAGAAAGAGAATCATAAATCAAGGAAAAGAAAGTAAGTGAAGAATATTGACATTTATTATTCCTTAATGCTAAATAATGGGAAAATATAAATTTCTCAACAAAACAAAAATCTAAAGTTAAAACTAGTCACCTTTGCCACCAAATTATCTTTCCCTCCCTACCTGAAATACTTAATGTTTATTTTTATTATATATATTTTTACATATTACATAATAAAAAAATGGACAAAGGCTCAGGACAAAATGAACTCTGATTTCCTCAAGTTTTAATTTAATAACATCTAATAATTAACTCATTACATGTATAATACATTTTAATCCCTAAAATATTAAATATTTTAATATTTCTATATGTGCATAATAAAAATCCCAGATGGATTAAGGAAATTAGTGCTTTGTTTATGTTATGTAGGTGTTTTTTTTTTCAAATTTGATTTTTAAATTTTTATAATATTTTTTACTGTGAATATAAAAACATACTATCTAGTTGAAATGCTATTTCCTGGAAGGCTTTTGGACTCTACATTGTGCTAGAATATCTTTGTCATTAAAAGTGCATACATTTTAAAACTACTCCTTTGTTTTTTAACCATGTTTTCAAATTTGCCCAAAGCAATCTACACATTTAATGCATTCCTATCAAAGTACCACCAACTTTTTTCACAGAGTTAGAAACAATCCTAAAATTTGTATGTAACTACGAAAAACCTTGAATAGCCAAAGCAATCTTGAAAAAGAAAGGCAAATCTGAAGGTGTCACAATTCCAGACTTTGAGTTCCATTATGAAGCTATAGTGATCAAGACAGGATGATATTGGCACAAAAGTAGATACATAGATCAATGGAACAGAAAGAAAACCCAGAAATGAACTCACAACTATGTGGTCAACTAAGCTTCAACAAAGCAGGAAAGAATATTCAGTGCAAAAAAGATAGTCTCTTTAACAAATGATCTTGGGAAAAGATATCAACAAGCAAAAGAATGGAACTGGACCACTTGCTCACACCATACACAAAAATAAATTGAAAATGGATGAAAGAACTAAAATGTGAGACAGGAAACTATCAAAACCCTAGAGGATAACACAGGCAGCAACCTCTTTGACATCAGCCATAGCAACTTCTTACTAGATATGTCTCCTGACACAAAGGATATAAAAGCAACTTTGTGATTTCAACTGTATTTACTTACTTAAAACCATATATCACATGTAATTGATAGAAACATTAAAATCTGTTTAATTTTAAAGTATTTAATGAAAAACATTAACATGAAGAGAAGTTGTATAAATTTTGTATTCTATATACTTCAATGTTAAAGATTCTAATCTTTAATAACATTTTAATCAAAAAGGTCCACATTTAAGTATATAATAGAATATAAATTTTAGAATTATGATCTCTATCAAATATATACAAAAAGTATGATGGACATGATAATAGATTATCTTGTATCCATCATCATACTACAACTTTCATGAAGTTATATTATTTCACTTTTTAGTTCTGTTGCTGTTACAAACACATATTGCACTATTAAAAGATGGGTTGCTTAATTATAGAAAATTTCTTATTTAGACAGATAAAGCTATTTATTACATATAATTAAAAGTGTCTAATAAACTATTTGGACAGGAATATATCTGTGTGTATGTGTGTGTGTAAATTTGTAGTAAATTTGATGACTCCAAATTCAATACTCTTAATAACTATCCAATTAAATATTATATTTTCTGGTAAGGCTTTATTTATATCAAGTCACACATGAAAATAACCACATAAATGAACTCTATATTTTTGTATCCCATAGAAATTTTCCATTTATTCATTCAAAATTTGCCTTGATGCTGAAACATAGAAACAAGATGTATTTGAGTTTTCCAAACATTTTTCATCAAATTGCATGTAAAAATAAAGTTTTATTTTTCTTTTGAATTGACTTCATCTGTCTGTTACTGTATGCCATTTAACAGACTGTTTTCCTGCATATTTTGTTTGGAAGATGACATTGAGGAAAGAAATATTTTAAATTGTATCATTCAGGAATCTAAAATATTAAGCCCAACAAATTGTTATTTTTTGTTATTGCATTAGCTCATGAAATGTCTCCACAATAAGAATACATGTCTTTTTTTAACTGTATAAATCTAATGTCAACCCAAAACTTCTTGAATACTGCCTATTCAATATAAAATGTTTTTCAACAAACTACCTATTATATTTTCAAAAGTCATACCATGTGACATTATCAGTAATTATAAAATTGCCTCCTTTTTCAAGAAAGTGAAAAGACAACTCAGAAATTGTATATAAAAGACATACATAGTGATGGATTGATTTCTGAAATATGGAAAGAATTCTTAAAACTCAAGAAAACAGACAATTTGCTTAAAAAAACTGAGCAAAAGATCTGAACAGACACTTCACCAAAAAATATATCCAGATAAAAAGCATTCATGTGAAAATATGCTCAACACCATATGTCATTAGGAAATTGAAAACTAAAATAATTATGACCTACAACTTCACACCTATTAGAATGGCCAAAATCTGGGACACTGACAATCCCAAATGCTGATAATGATGTGGAGCAACAGGAACTCTCATTCATTGTAAGTGAGAATGCAAAATGGTACAGCCACTTTGAAAAAGCTTGGTGGTTTCTTTTATTTATTTATTTTTTTTAAAGATTTTATTTATTTATTTGAGAGAGAGATAGTGAGAGAGAGCATGAAAGGCGAGAACGTCAGAGGGAGAAGCAGACTCCCTGTGGAGCTGGGAGCCCGACATGGGACCCGATCCTGGGACTCCAGGATCCTGACCTGAGCTGAGCCACCCAGGCACCCTGGTGGTTTCTTTTAAAACCAAACCTTTTTTCACTATGTGAACAAGCAATTATGGTTTCTATTTACTAGGGTCTTTTTTTATTTCTTTCATCAGAATTTTCTTAATTTTAAGCACATCAATTCTTCAAATGTCTTCTTAAGTTAATACCTAAATAAATTTAAGCTGATTAAACTCATTTTCTTTGAGGGAAATTATAAGTGGTATTTTCTTTAAATTTCAATTTCCCATCAGTCTGTGAAGTTGTTATCATTACAGAAGAACACTAAGTGTGAGGACTACTTAGAAAGAGTCATGCTATTTTAAAGCTAGAAAGAAACAGAGAATGAGTCATGTCTTCTTGGATAATATGGTAGGGGACAGTCTATTTCTTCTTAAACCTATATAAAGTTATTTATTACAATTAGATAGCATTTTAACTCTGTTCTTATAATTTTAATAAATTATAATGTTAATGTCAAAGCTCAGCCTTAATTTCTTCATCTATAAAATGGTTTATTTTAATAGTAAATACCCAAAGAGTTTTATTAAGTATATAAGAATTACTGCATATACAGTAGTTAAAATAGTGACTGGTTTCTAACAAGCATCATTAAATTATTTGCTCTTAGAAATATTAAGATTTAAACAAAGAAACAAAAACAAACAGGAATAAATGGTTTGAAAATAAATGTACATCTCAAAAAGATAGTCTCCAAGACAAAAAAAAATTAGCCTTTAAACTGTTAGTCTCATATTTCTAAAATCTACATGAAATGTTAGAATTTGAGGGTATTAAAAATCTCCTCATATATTTGTGTAATCCCACTCAGTTTTTACTTGCATTAAAAAAAATAAGTGGGGGATGTAAATTCACATGTAACCCCCTACATATCACACAATGATTAGGTAGATATGGTGACCAAGGGTCCACAAACTATGGCCCTTACCTAAATCCATCACACTGCTTCTTTTGCAAGCAAGGTATTACTGAAAAATGGTTATGCCCATTCCTGCATGTATTGTTTATGGCTACTTTTATGTACCATATGAGTTGAGCAGTTGAGAAAGAAATCTTATGGCCCATGAGAATGAAAGATTTATAGGTACCTACTGTAAAAGATGAAGAAGAAAAGATATTCAGGGATTGATTATATTACTAAATACATATTAATTATGTAAAAAATAATAAACTCTTCCATCTTGAATAAAAATGCATAATACTTTAAAAGATTTGCATTTAGAAGTAAGAACTGACAAAATAAATATTTTTTAATTAAGCCAATTCTTTGAAATATCAATGTGCTTAATATATGCAGGGGTGGGTGCAAGTAAAAGAGTAGATGCTAAATATAGAGAATATTTAGATCATGTACATAATGTTGAATACTGACTGCATTTTGAAATGTATTTAACAACATATATTCATAGCATTTAAAGCAAGAAAAAAAAATAGAAAATGCAATTATCCCAAAACAGATGAGTACACAAAATTAGATGTATGTTATATCACAAAGCAAACCTCATACTCCATGGAACAGAAATCACAGATTTCGTATAAGTTCTATAAAACTTAAAAAAAAATGTAAAAACAAAATATCACAGAAACTTCAAATTAAAATTTAAAATTCCAGAAGTTATTTATTCAAATAGTAATTCAGGAAAAAAATAGTAATTCAGAGCAAATATTAAGAATTTTATTAAAAATTATAGTAAAGAAAACACAGTATATCAAATCTAGCCAAAGACATAATCAAAGAAAATGTCTGCTCTTGAACACTTTTCCTACAAAAAAAAAAAGAATAAAATTTAAACTCTAAGGAGTTAGCACAAAGTACAACAAGACAAACAAACATGTCAATGACAAAACCAATTACCATTTAGTTAAAAGCCAAAAAATTCATTATAGAATTTAAGCATCTTTCCTTGGTAAGGGTCTTTAAGAACATTAGCTGATTTAATTTGTTGTAAATTACTGAATAGTATATGGAAATAAGCAAGGAAAACAGGTAAATCAGCAAAAGAGAAGACCAAGAGATAGTTAGTAATTATGAATCAGTACAATAAATGGGTGGTTGCACAGAAGTCTAAGTTATTTTAGGATAGGGATTAAATTAAGTTTTAAGAATAGGAAGTAGTGGTCAGAAAATGAAAGGTTTAAAGCAATATTTCCAGAAACATTGCAGTTTGGATGTAGATTATATTCATAGTTTGATCTAGTTGGATATTAAAAGGAAAGATGTCAATGGTCTCCAAATTGATTCCCAGCTTTAATGCAATTCATTTCAAAATTCTAGATGACATAAAAAAATTTTATTATTGATATACAGTCATGGGCCTTACAATAGCAAAAAAAATTGACAAAGAATAAAGTTTCAAGAATCATTCTATTTTATATTATGTCTTATTATATAACCATAATAATCAAGATAGAATGTATTAGCAGATGGATAATCAATGGATCAGAGTAGAGAACCAAGAAATATACCCACACAAATATTTTTAAAATGGAAAATAGCATAATGATATTGTATAAGTAACTCAATCCATACACTTTCTGGCACAACAAATGGATACATATGTGCATACATATATTCATACAATATAGATACATCCTAGACTCTAAGAAACTGTTCTGTAAATCAAATGTGTGAACCTAGGAAGGAGAATTCATTTCAATTCTTTTTCAGCAAATGAGAATTTCTCGGACATTTGTCATGTAATAGGAAATATCACTTTCTTTTTCTTTGAATCAGTTGAATTTTACTTTCAATTCCCACTCAGAGAAACCCTCCAATTATCAGATGCAATTATGTGCCACAGTGTATCACATTGCCCCAGTGGAAAGATTCTTTCAGCATTGAACTAGGTCTAAGTTCAAGAAGGTCTAAGGTCTAAGTTCAAATTCTGGGTCAAAAAGATGCAATGTAGCCCCCACTCTTGCCATCTCTCTGGATGCTGCCATGCAGCCAACTTAGAACCATGCTTCCTAGGAGATGCCAAACTCACTTTCACACTTCTGGCTGTTTGTAGTAAGAACAAAAGCCAGGGGCAGAGGTATCTGTAGACAAATCCTGTATTTACTTCTGCAACATAGTTCTCCTTTGAAGAAATCGGACATATATATATATGACTGACCACATTTGTATGAGGTTCCTGCTTCATTCCTAATGTGTGTTCTTAACAGAGTTTACTTGGTCAGTGCTTACTGACACATTTTATAACCTGGAATGGATTTTTAAAATAATCCCATTATAAGTCACAGTTGTCAATCTAGGAAAAAATGAGTATTATCTGTGGATTAAAATTATTTTAGTATTTGCTGTCTGTTTCAGCTTTCACATACAATTATCCTACTAACTAAAGAAAAAATGACCAGTTTCTGGCATTGATGAGAAAGACTAAAAATAACAGGCAGAATGTTAGTGAATAACACAGCTGAGGGCCAGAAAGAAAGAAAGATCATTGGCATGCCAATTACTCTGTGTTGATCAACCAAATGCATGTGACTGGACTGATCACATTATGCATCTGGATAGGCCCAGACATTACCCATTTAAGGTAGAGCTGCCAGCATGGAGAGAAAATAAGGACTTTCAAATGTGAAAATGATTAAGGCATCTTTCCAATTTATCTTCAACGTTGGTAGAAAGAGAGGCTGCTACAATTCCAAACTGCAATGGTAATGAGCAAGATAATTATCCTCTTTGCATAACCTATACATAATTTAATTGAGCCTAATTCTCCTCTTAAATTCCCAAAGGGAGATTATTCTTGATGTCAGAAAATATACCCTTGGGAATCTTTCTTTCCCACTCTACATATTCCCTTGATGGTGGAAATTACACTGATGGCACAAATCCTGTTTATTTTCCAAACATCATTTTAAAATGTTCAATCAAAAATTGTTCTACCAGATCCAGCTTGAGTTTGTTATTTTATCAAAATTGAGATCAAGACATTCAAAATTTCATTTCCAATTCTTTACATCTTAAATAATAAAAGAGACTAAAGCATATATGTGTACACATGCACACACACACACACACACACACAAACAAGGAAAACAAACAAGCAAAAAAAAAAAAAATTTTTACCACTAGCCATTTTAAAGAATTCTAGGGAAAACAATCAACTTTGTATTTCCTGGCTTCCTTAACATATATTTAAAAAAGACATATCTAGGGGCACCTGGGTGGCTCAGTGGGTTAAAGCCTCTGCCTTCAGCTCAGGTCAGGATCCCAGGGTCCTGGGATTGAGCCCTGCATCGGGTTCTCTGCTCAGCAGGGAGCCTGCTTCCTTTTCTCTCTCTCTCTGCCTGACTCTCTGCCTACTTGTGATCTGTCTGCCAAATAACTAAATAAAATCGTTAAAAAAAAAAGGCATATCTATCTATATATATCTATCCCAAAATGTTTATGTTATAATATATGCAAAATAAAACCTTATCAATTAGTTACAGATGCATTTTACAGGCATTTATTTTTATGTGAACTAAATAGAAATATTCTTTGGTTACCAAAAACTTTATGTTTAAAAGTGAATTTAAAGTCATTGTTTGGAGAATGCAAATAATTGGCAATTAGGGAATGCTTCAAATAAAATCTGCCCAGCCTACAGTGTTAATATGTTCATTGGCTATAAAAATAGCCTTTTTTCTCCAAACTTTTTTTGTGTGTGAATTTCACTGTGATACCTGTATATGCTCGACATATAAAATTTGAAATGTATAATATAGGGACGCCTGGGTGGCTCAGTTGGTTAAGCGGCTGCCTTCGGCTCAGGTCATGATCCCAGCGTCCTGGGATCGAGTCCCACATCGTGCTCCTTGCTCGGCAGGGAGCCTGCTTCTCCCTCTGCCTCTGCCTGCTACTCTGTCTGCCTGTGCTTGCTCTCTCTCCCTCTCTCTCTCTGACGAATAAATAAATAAAATCTTTAAAAAAAAAAAAATGTATAATATAGGATAAGGAAGCATCTTATAACAACTCATTATTCCAAAGCCTGTTCAATGAGAGGGTATTTTTTATTAGTCTATATATGGTTCTGTTTTCCATCATAATTATAAGGGCCTATTTAGCCAGAGTGATTCCATCTGGTTAAACAGTAATTTTGTTGTTTATGCAGTAAAACTTAAACTGACCCTGCCCCCCCCCCCCAGGGAACTTACTTAAAAGTAAGTCTGGGGGACACCTGGGTGGCTCAGTGGGTTAAAGCCTCTGCCTTTGGCTCAGGTCATGATCCCGGGGTTCTGGGATCAAGCCCCGCATCGGGCTCTCTGCTCAGTGGGGAGCCTGCTTCCCCCTCTCTCTCTGTCTGCCTCTCTGCCTACTTGTGATCTCTGTCTGTCAAATAGATAAATAAAATCTTTTAAAAAAAAAAAGTAAGTCTGGGAAACCAGTCCTAGGTAACAAAGCCAAAATACAAGGGTGGGTCAGGCCAGGTGGAAACATCCAATCAGTGGGGCGTGCATACTGTCTCCTTAGCTACCAAGGAGTGTGGGTCCCGCCTTTTGGGTGCCAATTCTGACCAAGGTGATAGGCTAGTTCAAGTAGCTACTATGGGGTGAATTGTAATTCAATTGGCCACCTGTGTGTGACCTAGCATGACTGTGCAGGTTTCTCTGTGTGTTACAATCTCATTGGCCACCTGTGTGTAGCCAGGCCCAACCACATGGCCTTTGCTCTATAAAAGTTAGTCTGTAAGGCAAGGAGGGGTCGCCTCTTTGTAAGAGGTGGCCTTGACCAGTTGGTTTGATTCTTGATGCTTGGCGTGGAATAAAGCTTTGCTTGATCTTTGCTTTGTATCAGTCTCTCTCCTTTGAATACAGACCTAACAATAGTTACAAATGAAATACATTTCTAGCAAAAATAATGGTGATGATTTGGCCCCATCTCATATTCTGTAACAAGGAGAATTACTTGCCAAAACTTCTACACTTTGAGGGACATGCTTACTAGAGAATGTTAGCTCTTTTCTTCACCTTTTTTTCTCCTACCCTAAGGAAAGTGAATGGTTTGACAGAGGGGAGGGTAGTGAGAGTCTGGTGCTCACTGGCTGCATATCTTATTGAGCAGGAAGGTGACAAATAAAGACCTGTCATTGGCTCTACTACTGATGTGGTTTTGGAATATAGGTGAGGTTGGGTGGGGTGAAGTCTGGACCTGAGGGCCAAGAAAGAATTCTTGAGATGTCTTTAGTGCCAAGTGTTGGTTTATTAAGCCTTGTGGACAAGACCCATGGACAGAAAGAGCTGCTGCTCTGGGTTTATGAAGGGTGGCTGATTATATACTATGGGATTGGGGGAGGTGAGGAAAAAGGGAGGTTACAAAAGGATTTTCATATGTTAAAGAGCAGTCACAGGATATGAAGGCCCTGCCATTGTCTAGGTAAGGTTGTTTTGCCCTCTAGTAAAGCTATAACATGAAGATAGTTAGGAACTTCCTGGAGGAACATTACACTCTTGCCTTCTTCAAGTATCTGTCAATGGGCTGCAGATTATAAGGACATTTAATTGTATCTACATTTCTTTCTGGAAGCTATTGTTAATGCTTTTGTATGTAAACTGAAGGAGACTCAGGTCTTGCAGGATTATAGTCTCCACAAGTTAACTATTTGTTTTCCCTTTAGGGCAGCCAGGAGTGCCTGAGGAATGTCACATAAGCCCATAGGTGGTGGGGGAGGGTTGGGGGGTAAAGCTTATGCTTTGTCTTCAACTTGCCTTCTGTTCCCTCATCACTATGTTGAGGCACAATGGTTATTTTTAGTCATTATTTCCATGGAGAAAGTAAATAAATAAGCAGGATTTGTTCATCCAAATCCATCATCTTCCAATTTCTGTCATAACTTGGTGACTGTCAATTACTGGAAGGTCCAGGTAGTAGCCGTTGCTAGTGGAAGAAGAAAGAGATCTGAATTTATTAGGGATAGTTAGACAATTGCTTTCCCACATAAAGAAAATATATTACTTTATTATTTATCTACTGGAATTCCTTATGAAAATTATTGAGGAAAACATCCTGTGAGGATGGGAAGGTCAATTAGTTACAAGTCCCAAAACATCATTTAAAATGAACTTCAAGTAGGGGCACCTGGGTGGCTCAGTGGGTTAAAGCCTCTGCCTTCAGTTCAGGTCATGATCCCCGGGTCCTGGGATCAAGCCCCACATCAGGCTCTCTGCTCAGCAGGGAGCCTGCTTCCCCTCCTCTCTCTCTGCCTGCCTCTCTGCCTACTTGTGATCTCTCTTTGTGAAATAAATAAATAAAATCTTAAAAAAAGATGAACTTCAAGTAGAATGTGCTTCCTGTGTGGGTAGCATCTCATAGTATACCATTAACAATTATCCATGTTATAAGAGACTCTTAATCTCACAAAACAAACTCAGGGTTGCTGGGGGTGGAGGGCTAGGGCTAGGGTGGTTAGGTTATGGACATTGGGGAGGGTTTGTGCTATGGTGAATGCTGTGAAATGTGTAAGCCTGATGATTCATAGACCTGTATCCCTGGGGCAAATAATACATTATATGTTAATAAAAATAATTTAAAAAGCACAAAAAGCAATTATCCATGCTATTGAATTATATTCAAGAATTTTGTTTATTGTTTACTTAACACAGCTTCTTGGACTAAACTTATCTCTATTTTCTGCTCTTTATTAAATACTCTATGATACATTGTTCGTATTCAAATTGCCTCAGTGCCCCGGTCCTATCTATGGTGTATGTTGAAGAATATGATAGGACTGTATAGTCTCAACAACACATTGCTTTTCAAAATGTGTATTAATCTGCACCACATTAGTAAAGCTATCAGTTATTTAAGACTGTCTATTTCCAAACATTCTTACCAGCACTGAGAATTCCATTTTAATATTTATTTATTTATTTTTCTAACTTGAGACTCATGGAGTAGTAATTCTTTAAAAATTTACCTGCAGTTATGTGCATTTCCTTTTTTGTGAACATGAGACTAAAACTTTGCTTATTATTTTTTGAGGAAAAAAAAGAAAAGGAGGACAAAAGGAAACAAAGATGATTTGGCAGGCTAATTACATTGAGGTAATGAGTTCAAGCATACAGGGATCCCCACTTTCCAAAATTTTGTTTATGTCACTTCATTTTATGAAAAATCTACCTTCAGACCTGTGTTCTGTAATGGAAAGAAATATAGAGAAGAGTTTTGCTTTTACAAAAAAAAAAAAAAAAGGCAAAAAGCAAAAATAGTACTCAGCATTTGTTTTGCTGCAAGCCATTATAAGAGGCAGGGTGCACCCCAGCAGCAAATGATGCCACCCACCTCCTTCCCTAGAACTATGCTTAGCATGACAGCATTAAACCTAGTTTTTTTTTTTTTTTAAAGATTTTATTTATTTATTTGAGAGAGAGGCAGTGAGAGAGCATGAGCGAGGAGAAGGTCAGAGGGAGAAGCAGACTCCCCGTGGAGCTGGGAGCCTGATGTGGGACTCGATCCCGGGCCTCCAGGATCATGACCTGAGCCAAAGGCAGTCGTCCAACCAACTGAGCCACCCAGGCGTCCCTAAACCTAGTTTTGACTGTGACTGTAAGCATCTGTGTTTTACCTTGATTTATCCCATGCATCCTATGCAAGAGGGAGAAAAGCCTAAGAAAAACCTAAGAAAGGTTATTTTTGGGGTTTGGGAATGCTGAAAATGTGTTTTCATGTAAATTAATGATAATTGCTTTTTCTCTTTACCCCATTTAAACTCACAAAAGGTTTGATAAAAGCACTGGGCTTTGGGATGGAAGGGGAAATCTGTTCCAGACTGTGCTGCTCAGGCTGTGCATTTAGACGGACACAAGCACTGTCCGGCTGAATAAGTTTTAGACTATAAGTGAGGTTCAGTGGGGTAAGGTCCAGAGCCAATGACCCAGAAAGAATTCTTGAAACATCTTTGGTGCAAAATGGTGATTTATTAAAGCACAAGGACAGGACCCATGGGCAGAAAGAGCTGCTGCCATGGGGTTGTGATGGGGTGGCAGTGTACGTATGATGGGGTTGGGGGAGGTAAGGAAAAAGGGAGGTTTCAGTAGAACTTTCATATGCTAAAGAGGACCTACAAGATACCAGATACCAGAGGCCTTGCCATTGTCAAGTTCATTTTTTCCTTCTTAGCAAGGTATTAACATTAAGATAGTTGGGAGATTCCTAAAGAATGTCACACATGTCCCACCCAGGAGTGGGGGTGGGGGAAGGTTGCAGGGTGCCAGTTTCTGCTTTGTCCTTAGCCAGCCTTCTGTTCCCTTATCATGGCTAAGGCAGGACTGCCAACAAGGCATGATTCCATGAATGTTTCCTTGAACACTGAAGAGGCATAACAAAACTTTGTTTTTCCAAACATGTTACAAATATAGATTTTCTCTTAATAAATGTATCTTCCTTCACATACAAATCATATATTTGCCATCATTGAAGCTGAATTTCTTAACGCTTTTGAGTGCAATTTTCTTTATTGTACTTTATAAGTGTTTATTGCCACTTTAAAGAACATTATTGATTTTTGTTTTTTCATTCTGTTACTACTTGCTTAGTGACTTGTAACTCATTTCAAGATTTTTCCACTTGATCAGAATGGATGTTCAAATGTCCCTTCTCATTGAAATAAACAGTATAAATCCCTTTCCCATGTATAAACTATTTATTATAAGCAGTATTATTCCATTACTTATTTTTAGATATTTATATATCCTGTATATGTGTGTGTGTGTGTGTGTGTGTGTGTGTGTATATATATATACTTTTTTTTTTTTTACATAAGCGCTATGTTTCTATAGTTCCTTTAATTTTTATGGAAACTGAACTGGATCCTGTTGGAAGAATCAAGAGGTACTCAGAGACTTTGGAGGATCAAAGGCTTATTTAACACTGGTAGGTTCAGAGGGAAATGGGTAGGAAAGAACCCGGAAGGGTTTTGAGACAAGGATAGGAATTCCCTTGCTGGTTTGGCTGGCCATCTTAGAGTACAGTTTTTGCTTATCATAATAAGAATACAAGAATTAGAAAGGACAAAATACAATAAAAGCATTCTGGCAATTCATGTAGCTTGAGATACCACCCATTTTTTTAAACCAAAAGTGAAGAATTTCCATGCCTTGGGTTAAATCAACTTTTATTTAATAGGAAGATGTAATCATATGTGGTGAAAATTGTGAAAAGCATATCATGTGCTTAGCAATTATTTATTGAGCACCTACTATATAACTGGAAATGTCTCAGTGAGTAAGGAAAGGGTTAAGGTATAGACAGGGAAAGATAGGGGGCGCCCTGGCTAGGCTCCAGAACAATTCCTGGCAGGCAGAAGCCCTAAGACAGACTGAACAAGAGAAAGAGACCACCTGGCCTCATAAGTTAAGGAGTATTTTTCTTTGGCAGCTACAAGGTATCACAGAAAATGACCAGACCTGGAAGAAGTAAGACATTAAGAGTGTTGTCAATAGTTTTTGCTCAAACCAAGTGGCACATGAATCTCAAGGCCACAAGCTTCTTGGTCAAGTTTGCAATAAAAGACTGGTCCTAAAAGTGCTGAGTGACAACCCTGTGGGGACTCCTCCCACTCCTGAGAGCTTTCTCTGTATCCTTGCTTAACAAACTTATCACTTTACTCATTCCCTTTTGTCTGCAAGATTCATTCATTCATTGACTCCATGAGATAAGAACCTAGCTCTCCCACTTCACTAGCTTCTAGGATAAAAGATATTTAGATATATTAGACAGAATTTTTTTTTGAACAGAATATTTTTAAAAGCCATAACTGGGGTACCTGGGTGGCACAGATGATTCAGTATCATACAGTTTCAGGCCAGGTAGTGATCTCAGGATGATGAGATCTCATCCCATGCTTTGCACTCAGCAGAATCTGCTAGTTATTCTCTCCCTTTCCTCTGCAGCAACCCTGCTTCTTTGTCTCAGAAATAAATAAATGAATAAACATTTAAAAATAAAAGAATTAAAAAATAAAAAGAGACAACTATCATATAGTTTATAACCCAGGAGACATTACTAATTTAATTTAGAATAAAGTTAATCTAAACTGATTGTTCAACCCTCTACCCAAAATTAGAAAGGCATTCCATATTAGAAATAGAAGTGTAAACTCTCAAATATTCACCAGTTAGGCAGAAATTCAGAAATTAAAATACATTAAATAGATGCATTCTCAAATTGTATCGTTACATTCCTGAGTAGAATGGAATTATTTTTCCCAATTATATGAGTGTCATTTTGTAAATGAGTTAGGGCTTTTATCTTTCAGGTAAAAGTAATTTTTGGTAAGCTGAAATGTTTTGCCTTTTTGTCTCTTTTCTTCCTGATTACTGATTACAAAACTAAAGAATAATTTTTATTGTTGCATTTTATTAGTTTTATTTTCTATGACCTCATTAGCTTTGAGGGAATATATGATATATTATATAATCACCAACAAGAAAAAAAAACTAAGTCAGTTTTTTCTGTAATTGTGAGAGTCGATTATATTTTTAATTTAGTTTTATTTTCCCACAGATATTTGTACAGTTAATTAAAAATGTTTATCTCTATTTTACAAACACAAAATCTAAGAGGAAAAAAATATATATATTCCATGAAGGTCACATATACATGTGGAAAAAAATTGACCAATTTTTTTTTAAGGTTTTATTTATTTACTTGTCAGAGAGAAAGGACAGGGAGCAGCAGGCAGGGGAGACACAGGCTCCCTGCTGAACAAGGAGCCTGATGCAGCAGCTTGGTCCCAGGATCCTAGGATCATGACTTGAGCCTAAGGCAGAAGGTTAACTGAGGTGTCCCCAAAATTAGTCAAGTCTTAAGTTATGACAGTACAGTAAATTATATAATAAAATCACTTCAACTCTCTTTGAGAAACATATTTGAAAAAAATTACATATTTTTGGTTGCCTCACATAATAAGTACTATATATATATATATATATATATATATATTTTAAATTTTATTTATTTATTTGACAGAGAGAGAGAAAGATCACAAGTAGGCAGAGAGGCAGGCAGAGAGAGAGGGGGAAGCAGGCTCCCTGCTGAACAGAGAGCCTGATGTGGGGCTGGATCTCAGGACCCTGAGATCATGACCTGAGCTGAAGGCAGAGGCTTTAACCCACTGAGCCACCCAGGTGCCCCAATACTATATTTTTTATTGCTGTCTTTGGAAACACAGAAAACATCATTCTGTCTCATATTGGATGGATGAGCAGAAATGAGGAAAAAAGTATACCCAGTTGTGTTATTGTGATGTATAGCAAGAGGTATATGTTTGGTTTTCATCCCCTTTCTGTTGCAGAGTTCCTAAAACCCTTGGGAATGCCTAAGAGGGAAATAATGGTGTCTTTTGTTATGTTAATGAGGTGATTTTAGAACCCACCTAAGTAAGAATGGGGCCCATTATCAGTAGAACCAATCATCTGATCAGAGAGTTGGATTTTCCTCAGGAGAACCAATCATGTGATCAGAGAGTTGGAATTTTCCTCCAGGAAGGAAAGGTTAAAAGATTGAGTTCAATTACGAATGGCCAATGATTTAATCAATATGTCTATAACATAAGGCCTCCATAAAAACCCAAAGGAGAGCTTCTTGGTTGGTGAGCATGTGAATATTTGGGGAAGGTGGTGGGCAAGAAAGTTCTGTGTCTTTCACCAAACTTCGACTTCTACATCTTTTCCATTTGCCAGTTCTTCAGTTATAACTCTTTTTAACAAACCGGTAATCTAGGGAAAAAAAAAAAAATGTTTCTTTCAGTTCCGTGAGCTTCTCTAGCCTTGGAACCTCTGTTTTGCAGCCAATTTGTCAGAAGCACAGTTAACAATCTAGGCTCGCTACTGGTGTCTGCAATGGAATGGGGCAGAGGACAGTGTTGTGGGACTAAGACCCTAACCTGTAACCTGTAGAATCTGATGCTATCTCTGGGCAAATAGTATCAGAATTGAGTTGGATTGCTGGACATCCAGGTGGTGTCCAAGAATTGTTTGGCTTTGTTGGGGGGTAAGGGGAGAGATAAACCCCATACTAGGAAATTTGTCCCAGAAACTTCCTAGAGTCAAATGTTAGAAAAGATAACATGGGCAAGAGGGAAATGGGTATTCAAAGAAAAGAAGCATCTATATTTGGAACCAGAAGTCTAACTAAATAAGGAAGCAGCTCTGTAAATAGATTTGCTATTAATGTAACTCAACTGCTTTTTGTCTATTCTATGTATCAACTAATCACAGTGCCTTATGTGAAAAAAAACAAAAAAACAAAAAACAAAAACATTTTCCCCATTAGGGCTGTGCCTTCATAGAAAGCCACCACAGTCTGTGACTGGCTTGGTGCTGGCTGACCTAGTTTCAGCTGCTTACCACTTACTAACTTTGGAGCATGACTGGCATGATAAGAGCAACTGTGAGAAAGACTTTATCTAGGTTAGTATTCTGCAAATGGTCCATCTGCAATAAGTTCATCTACAAACAGTAGTGAAGAAAATTTTATTAAAAAAAAAAAAAGCTGTAGAGAAGCTATTAGCTGCTGGATAATCTCAGCCACACAATTACAAATCCAAATTACACAGCCCCCACTAGCATTTAATTTTCAGCATTTTTTGAAAAGACATTAATCTTGGTATTTACAAACTTCTAATTTTATCTATTTTTTCTCTAAATAGATTTCTATCTCATACAGGTGTATTTCTTGTCATTTTAAAACTATTAAAGAAATAGTTGAATTATCTCAAAACAATCTACCAAAAAAGAATATCGATAAGCTATATAACTATATATATATATATATATATATATACATATATATATACACATATATATTTTAAATATTTATTGAAGTAATCTCTACACCCAACATGGGGCTCAAACTCATGACCTGAGATCAAGAGCCACTTGATCTTTTGACTGAGCCAGCCAGATGCCTCAACAATATATATTTAAAATAGTAGGAAAATCAAACTTTGAAGATCCAAAGAGTGAGAAAATAGGGGAAAAAAAAAACACAAACTTAAATTGACCAGATTCTAGTCTATTAGGTAGAACACAGTCTTTATTTATTTATTCTTTCAAAGGGTTGGCAATTATGAATAAAATTGCTAACAATATCCATGTAAAGATCTTTGTGCAGACATAAGCTTTCAACTCCTATAGGTATATACTAAGATCACAATTGCTGGATCTTCTTGCAAGAGTACATTTAGTTTTTTAAGAAAGTTCCATACTGTCTTCCAAAGTGTTATACCATTTTGCATTCTCACCAGCCATGAATGAGATTTCTTGTTGCTCTACATCCTCACCAGCATTTAGTGTTGTCAAGTGTTCTGGATTTTGGCTATTCTAACAGGTGCGTACTAGTATCTCATTGTTTTAATGTACATTTCTCTGATGACTTAAGATGTAGAACATATTTTCATGTGTTTGTTTGTCATATGTATATCTTCCTTGGTGAGATGTCTTTTAAGATCTTTGACCCATTTTTTAACTATTTTTTTCTTATTTTTGAATTTTAAGAATTCTTTATATATTTTGGAAAACAGTCCTTTGTCAAATGCATCTTTTACCAATATTTTCTTCCAGTTTGTGACTTAGCTTTTCATTATCTTAAAATTGTCTTTCAGAGAAAAAGTTTTTTTAATTTTAATGAGGTATAGCTTATCACTTCTTTCATGAATCATGTCTCTGTTTTTGTAAAGTTATTTTTACAGATAAGTTGTTTTTGTAAGTTATTGCCAAACCCAAGAGCATCTAGATTTTCTCTTATGTTGTCATCTAAGTGTTTTATACTTCTGCATTTCACATTGAAGTCTGTGATACATTTTAATTTAACTTTTATGAGGAGTGTGATATCTGGATCTAGATTAACTGTTTTACATGTTGATGTACAGTTGTTCCAACATCATTTTTGAAAAGATAGACTTTGCCGCATTGTATTGCCTGTGCTCCTTTGTCAAAGATTAGTTGGCTGTATTTATGGGGTTTACTTCTTGGCTGTCTATTCTGTTCCTTTGATATGTTTGTCTATTCTTTTGCCAGTAACATGCTCTCTTGATTCATGTAGAGCTACTTCTTTTCAGATTCTGTTGTCACCTTTTGAGGAGGACCAATTTGCTATTACCTTTAAAAAGATATATTTATCCCTATTTAGTCTTGATTTTCTCTATCTTAATCACTTTTAAAAGTGGTGCTTGTACTCCATATGGTTAAAATATCAACTTCCTGTACTCCCTTTTATTTTTCATTTACAGCCTAAGCTTTTCAATAGTCTTATGTAATATTTTAGTCCTGCCCACCTAATTGTAAACTTTCCTTGCCCTTGGGACATCAGACTTCACTGAATCTGCTCTTCCTTCCATTATCTCTCTCTCTCTCCCTCATTCTCTCTCTTTCCTCCTTCTTATTCTCTTCCCCTCCTTCATTCTCTGCCTCTGTCTCCATCTGTCTCTCTGTCTCTCTTTTCTTGGTTCTGTTTTTGTTGATCAACCTGATAATGTCAGTGCTGATTAGAGTTCTACTCAGGACTTTGGCTTTTCCTGCTCTTCTGAATTCATGACAATAGTGGTCAGCTAATTAATTAGAAAATACACTTGCTAGGGATTTTAACACGATGCTAAAAATTTGATACATATTATCTCACATAGCCCTCAAAATAGCCCAAGGTACCCAAGGTACTATTTATTTTTCATTGTGGTGATTACCTATAAATGTGGAAAATTACCAGAAATATAATAAACAAATATTTTAAAAAATATCTTATGATTTTTGTGGGTTAGGAATTTGGGCTGAGCAATACTTTTGCCCCACCTGACATTAACTTCTAGGTATTCAACTGGTAACAATCTTATATGAGAGGCTTTATTCACATGTCTGATCTGTGATGAGATGGTAGGAGGCCAGTGTCATCCAGACCACTATCCCTCTCCACACATTTGCAGAGTTTCTCTGGCAAGAGAATTGAACTTCTCACATGGTGACACAGTGGGGTAGTCACAGTTTGTACATAGTGGCTCCTGGCCTTCAAGGATCAAGCTGCTGTTGCCAATCACTTCAAATACTAGATCCAAAACTGGCATGGCATAAATTCAGCTGCATTGATACAATGTGACAGAAATAGTCCCCTCTTGCCAAAGGGAGGACTCAAAGTATTTTTGGCCTACTATTATCATCACTATTTTTAGTTTAAGGCATTGAGTCTTAGCTAAGTAAATGTTCTGCATAAATTCATAAAACTAACAAATCATGAGCTGAGGTTGTCATTTATGAACTTTTTTCCTTCCAAAACCATGTTTCAGTTCAGACATGTGTCTGGAAATTTACTTTCTAAATACTGATTGGGTATAATTTTGTGAATTATTCAGAATTTCTTCAACCTGAACACACTTTATAAGCAGGAAGTTAAAATAATCAAACACTCAACTTTTTCCTACTCTATGGTCTTACTGTCTTTTACAATATTATATTGTCTTCTAGTACAGACAATGGAGAGGATTCCTAAATTTTAATGATCTCTCTGCAATATTCACTTATTTAAAAATCACTTGCTTTTAACTATCTTCTATCCTACATAATAAGTGAATTGAAAATAAGTACTTCACTGAATTCTTTTTTGAGTCTCCAACTTGAAGCATATTGTCTAGAATATATATGTGGTCATATTTGTAGAAAGAATGAATTAATACCAATGGTCTTGGCTTACTTATATCAAGATAATGTGTCAAAATAGAGGTTATTTAATATTATTTAATGCATTCTTCTGTCTTTAGGAACTTGTAGCGTAGTGTAAAACACTTTATTGGAAATTCTTGGTTGTAAAACAATATTAAATTTCAGATTCTATCAACTTTTGGGCATCACTGTGTTTTAACATTCTTACTATTACTTTTCTAGCAAGAATAACTTACTTTTCTAGCAAGAATAACTTACTTTTGGAAGAATACCAATTCAGTCATACTTAAGGAATAAGGAAGGATGGTAAATGATAACTTGAAAAAACAAGAACAAAAGTGATACTTTTGTGTATCCAGACAAGGAAAAAAGAAAAAAAAAAGGTTGATTCTCATTTATGTATATG
The DNA here is from genome assembly GCA_004024625.1 of Mellivora capensis. Taxonomy (NCBI): domain Eukaryota; kingdom Metazoa; phylum Chordata; class Mammalia; order Carnivora; family Mustelidae; genus Mellivora; species Mellivora capensis. The sequence continues at coordinate 22,952 of PISX010011784.1, forward strand.
CATAACTTCAAAAATTATCCCTTTTAATTAACAAAATATCTATGAGGATTTTAGAACTAAGAGTACAATAAAAACTTACTGGGTTTTCAGGTATGTTTTCCTTCAGTATAATGATTCAATATTTGATATGCTAGCCTGTGTTTTTGTAGACTATATAAAGGGAATTGATTGAAGCTATAAATAATGTTAGATAATTTTAAAGTAATAAAGTTCATGGGTTTCTGCCTTCGTTTGCAGTGTATCACTTTCTCATATAAGTGCCTTTGAAGTAACAACAAAGTATCTGATCTCACTACAAATTCTTCTCAAGTTCCTTAATTATGTCATTAGAGAAATTTACCTCATATTTGAACATGTTCAGTAACTCACCATATTGTCTAGCTTAATATTCTGAGAAGGAAAGGTTTGAAATGTTATATGAATTGTTGGCTGATTGCACTTGATCTGAAATTGCTTGCTCATTACCATCCAAATCATTGGCAGCTTATCAAGTCAACTCCAGTGATGAAAATGAAGCACATGTCACCATACCGTACATGTAGATGTGCTTGGACAAATTTAGCATTTTTACACACAAGATATTCAGGAAACATTTTTAAACAACAGTTTAGAAAATAAAATTCAAAGTGAATGTTCTGTTATTTACTAAAGTTGACTGTCTTTTTGCACTCAAGAGTTGAGTGTTTCCTCAAGGCACCTATGCATTTCTACTTTTCTAATTACTCCTATTTAATAAGTATTTAATAATAGTTCAGTTGTATTCCACAGTCTTATGACAGGGTAGCAGCAGATGCACATAAATATGTACAAAAATGCACATAAAATATAATGCACAATTGAATTAAAGTAGATTGTGTAAAGAAGTCTCACAAATTGTTATAAAATTGATCAGAAAATGATTTACATTAAACATTACATTATAACAATATAACAAATGAAATAAAGTAAATGATCCATATTGTATTAAAGATAAAATAACAAAGTATATCAGATTAATTTATTTGTTTGGGTGTTATTTTGACATATGACATTGACATTAATAATGATGATGCTTCCTGGTTCTGTAGTCACGTTTTTCAGAGAATTCAGAATTCAGTAATTTGTTGTTTGAACCATAAGAACTTCTGTGTCTCAATAAAAAATATGTTAAAGGAAGAAATCAATGAATAACTGAAGCATAGAAACCACTATTTTTTTCTAAATCATTAATATATTCTGAATCTAAAAGCAGCTCTTATTTGAAAAAAATGACATAATTCAGAGTGGTTTGGTTTCCAGAAGTTTGTGTTGTTAGTACCATTCCAGAAGGAAAGGTGTGAGTCTGAATGAAGGGCCTCATTTCTAGACTCATTTGTCTCTGAGTGTAGTGCAAAGAAAAAAACAAAAGAGAAATGTATAAGACTCTTGAGTTCTCCATAATGCTAAAGGGTCAGGATTGGAAGAATTCTGTGCTTTCATGCTGAGGTCAGAGATGTTTGACTGTGGCTTTTTGTTGTAACATGCTACCTAGTGCAGATTACAATTTGAAGATGTGTATTTAAAAGAAATGGAGCTAGACTTTAGTAGTGTGTTCCAATAGAAGTGTATTACTTATTTTGTGAGCATATCCAAGTGAACTGCAATTATTAAAATTGAAAATACATCACAGAAAATACTTTCAGTGAAGATTCTATGCTGGATAAAGGACTCAGTGAAGTGATTTAGACTTACTGGTATCACTTCTTCTCAAGCGTAGTCAAATTAATGATCTATATAAATACATTTTACCATTTACAGATATTAATCTGAGGCTACTCAGAAGGCAGTAAGTCCAAAACCTTTATAACCAAGAATTTTTTAGATAGAAAAATCATAAATCTATACATTTTTATATAGAAAAGCCTTAGAGGAAACCGCCAGGCAATTATTTTTGTGACCATGAAATGACACAGAATGCAAGCTATCTTAAAATGTTGTATATTTTACATAGAGAGAAAAGAATATTGTGCTTCAATTCTGGAATGATGAAAGACACTGCACTCATTTAAACAACTAGAAAATCATCAGGAGGATGATTAGGAGAATCTCTAAAGACTTTGCATTTTAATGAGACCATAATTATTCATCCAACTTTCTCCAAACAAAAGTTTTAGCCTATGATAGTCAGAGCTCATTAAAGAAACATGATATTTTGAGGAAAATGCAGTGATATTTTAAATTAAAGGTTAACTGTTGCAGTAAAATAAGGCATGAACTGAGGAAATCTCAAGTAGCTGATAGCAGTGGTAATAATCTTTGTTGTATGATTAGAAAAACATTATTCTGTAGTATATATGGACTGATTATAAAATGGTGGTTCCAGAAGAAAAAAAAAAATCTCAACCATGTAAACAAGTTAGTAAAGGTAAAAATTATACCACACACTCCATTTTAACATATGTAGGCCTTAAAAATAATTATTTAGAAAATTATTGCTTAGCCATCAACCTCTGATGTTGCTGAGGTTGGCATTAAATTTCAATTACTTTTTATAGAAATATATGTGGTAAAAATGCAGTCTATTTTAAAGTAATTTATGCATTTTCAATAAGGTTCCATTCTATTATTTCTGAATAAGGAGTGTAAAAATTTGAACCAGCTGTGAAAATTAGCATATACATCTTCCCAGGATCAAAAAGAACTTGGGGCCTAAAGCAGAAAACCTAGGAGAAATTTCATATACTTTCCCATTTTTTCTTAGTTTAATGGGGGAAAATATCTTCGAGGAAACTCTGGCTTGAACTCATATGTTTCCAGCAAAGTTTGAATTCTCAGTTTGAAAATTAAGGGAGTACCTAACAGAGGATTGTTTCTGTAGGGAAAAAAAAAAAAATCTGTTAAGACAGCTTTAAATGACAGAAAGAGATATTGGAATATCAATAAAATGTCATTAACCTCAAATACCATTTGATTAGAATCTTTGTTTGCTGTTCTCTTCTTAAGTATTTTTGAAGTCAATAGTAAAGCCTGCATGAAGAGTAGGAACAGATGGCTGGGGTTGATTTAGAGAATCACTGGGCTACTCCTCAGACACCCCTGTGTCTTGAGTTCTGTAGACACCAGGGATGGAGAATGGGGAGGAGGTGAGATCCTTCCTATAAAAAACTTTTATTTTTGAGTAATCTCTACACCCAACATGGGGCTTGAACTTATAACCGTGAGACCAAGAGTTTCATGTTCTACTGGCTGAGCCAGATAAGTGCCCCATCCTTTTTTTTTTTTTAATTTCCTCTAAAGACTAAATATTAAATGCTTAATATTTAGTGGTATATTACCTTCAGGTATACAATACAGTGATTTAACAATTCTATACATTACTCAGTGCTCATCACAATAAGTGGACTCTTAATCCCCTTCCACTATTTCAACCATCCTTCCATCCCCTCCACTCTGGTAGCCAACAATTTATTCTCTCTATTTGAGAGTCTTGTCTTTTGGTTTGTTTGTCTTCTTTATTTTCCTTGTTTCTTTTGTTTCTTACATTTTACATATGAGTGAGATCAAGTGGTATTTGTCTTTCTTTGATTGACTTATTTCACTTAGCATTATACCCTCTAGATCCATTCATGTGTGGCAAATGACAAGGGTTCCTTTATATATACCAATCTATTTATCTATATGTTACCTATTCTAATATATCCATATATTATATATTTCAATATATAGTATATATTCCATTATATAAATAAATAGATAGATATAAATATATACACACATACTTCTTCTTTATCCATTCATCTATTGACGGACACATGGGCTGCCTCAATAATTCATCTATGCTAAATAATGCTGCAATAAACATAGGGATCTATATCTCTTTGTAGATTTACATACTAAGCTCTTTGTTGTTTTACATAATGCTTGTGAAGCTTATTATGTTTTGCTATGCGTAAGAATCATCTCACAAATTATTGCTATGCAATAATTATGATCTATATCTATATCATCTATATATCTATCTATATCTATATCTATCTATATCTGTATTTAAACTCTGTCAGATAGACTTCAGTGCCTTTCTTCTGTTAATACTTTTTATTTTTGACTTTGTTTCCCAGGTCTGGACATACTCAAAAATTATTATATTGGCACATAAAATGGAAGATGATAGATCTACTGCACTCATGCATATGTAAATTCTCACTCTACCCAGGAGCTAACAAGATAAATTTCACTGATTTAACTTTATTGTGGCTTATCATTAAGTTTAACTACAAAGGGCACCTGGGTGATTCAGTTGGCTAAGCACCAGCCTTCAGTTCAGATCATCATCTCAGAGTCCTGGGACTGAACTCTGCATTGAGCTCCCTGCCCAGCAGAGAATCTGTTTAACTCTCTCCCCTGCTCATGCTTACTCTATCTCTCTCAAATAAATAAACAATATATTTTTTAAAAAGTTTAACTGCAACATGGGCATACTTTTCTCCTCCCTACTTCCCTTTCTTTTTTTGTGACCAATTGCCCATCAAAGTTTTCTTTAAGTTTTATATACCATTATGTAGAGATTGGTATCATTGACTACATGTTCTCATACCAAGTTCCACTCTGAAAAAAAATGACTTATTTGGAAAATGTTCAAGAAAAGGAATGTGTAAGCACAATATACTCTTTAATTACCAATTAATCTATGGCAACATGGCTAAGAAACAAAGGTTTCTTGGAATACTACTTTGTCACTATCACTTTTGAGATTATAGTAAACAATTTATTCCTAACAATAAGCAGAGTAATGCAATTTATACAAAGCTTATTAGTAAAATAGGACATATTAAAGTTTTCCAAATAATACTATTCTTAATTGCATTCTGATGTATTTTATTAAATTGAAGAGTTGGTGCTCACTGTGAATTTGATGACAACCAGCATCTACCTTTTTGATATTATAGCTATACAGAGTGACAGCTCAAAAATATAGTAAATAGCTTCTTGTTCTATGAAATTCTACAGTGATTTATTTTCCTGAAATAATCTTACTTTGCACATGGGAATGAGTGTTTTGTGTCTGAGCCACACAATCTTAGTAGAGGTAAAAGAAATGAGACTCACCGGGCTTATGGTATTAGTCTTATTTGAGTTTCCTTATTTGTGTTCATAGGCTGGTTTTCTGAATATTTATTAGAGAATTTTTTTAAAAGATTTTATTTATTTATTTGACAGACAGAGATCACAAGTAGGCAGAGAGGCAGGCAGACAGAGAGGAGGAAGCAAGCTCCCCGCTGAGCAGAGAGCCCGATGTGGGGCTCCATCCCAGGACCCTGAGATCATGACCTGAGCCTAAGGCAGAGGCTTTAACCCACTGAGCCACCCAGGAGCCCCTTATTAGAGAATTTTAATAGCTCCCAGTTGTATGTGTGAAATTTATATATCCAAACAGCTGTAAGTTGCCTGAAGTTGTGATTGTATCTATAGGTTAAATAATTGTTTAATACTAAATAACTTATTAAATCATATAGGGAACATATCAATATTTTCAAACACTAAATAGATAGTTAGAAATAACAATCTCTCATTAACTCATCATAAAGAGATCAGAATCAGGTCTTAAAATTCTTAAACTAGTTAGTCAGTGGGGAATACTCAAATGTTCATGTGTTACATTTATAATACACTTAACTTTAGAGCTGTAATAACTAAGTGAAAAATAATGTGAATAAGATATTGGGGGGAAAAGTCATGCTATTCAACACAAACATACTGGCATCTAATTTGTACAGTTAATTATCCAGGTGCTAGTGAGCAAGCATGTTCCCTTATCCATTAGAATTTATAGCACTGAATAAGTCTTTTCAAGTGTGATTGGTATTATAGGATAGTCTTCTTTACGCATGTATTTTAGAGGATCTCAAGTAGAAAGTTGTTCAAATAAATGTAGTGGAGGAAAAAATGAGAAGAGTAATCTAGGCAGATGGCAAAGCATTTCTGTAGTCCTTGTCTGAGAGACAGCATGGTATATACAATAAGCAGTAGTGACAGTGTTGAATGACAGGCTGAAAGATAGGCTAACCTGGAGGTCTGATTCAAGTTTTACTAAGGAGTTTTGAGATTATTTCAGGGCAATGGGAATCCATGGAAAGTTCATGAATAAATGCATATTATCACTCTTGATTTGGAAAGGAAGATTTTAGCTACACCTATGCATCTCACAAAAACAAGGGTATCAATTTGGATGAAAGAGATGATAATGACAGATTAGAATGATAGTAGATTAATAGAAGTAGTCAGATTATGTAGATATTTGGAGATATAACTACTATGACTTGGGCTTAGATGTTAGGATTGAAAGAATGAAAACTTTTTTAGTTTTTCTTGCTCTACATAAATGTATCAAGTATTGCTGAAAAGTCAAGTTAATAATCTACAGGAAAGTTCACTGACTTTGGAAACAGGAGTACATTATATGCAGTCTTATAATGATAATGTGTCATATCACACATGGAAGAATCATGTGTTTCCAAAGAAGTATGTCTCTCCAGTCAGGTTTTGCAAAAAGACTATCTATGGGCATATCATTTGGAAAAGACTGAAGACAACTGAAATGAACTCCCGGAATTCAGTGGGGGGTAGGAACATCCTGCTATGGTAAACATAACTGGGAGCATTTAACCACTTGGATGAACCTGGATTGGCATAATTATGGTTAATGTGCTTAAAAGAAAGTCAAACTTAATAAGCAATTATCTGCAAATGGTCTTTTCTGGTCTCCCAAAAGTGATCATAATCGTCATATATGGCTTATTTGAGAATATTTCTAATCTTAATTGTACTTCAGAAATGCTAAATCAGTATACTTCTTAATGAACATGGGAATATATTTTTTCCCAGAAGTTTCTTTTGACTGAACAAATTTAGAAAATACTGGTATAGTTCATGAAGATCCCTTGTTATGTGTAATCACTATACATCTAGATATTAAACTAGATAGAAACAGTAAATTCTTATTTAGGTTCTCTGCCATTTTTTTTTTCCGTTGACTTAATAGAGCAACTTAAGCATGTATGACATATCTAGGTCTTCTATGGCTGCTAAGTAATTGCTAGTAGGAAATTTTTGGAGTAAAGTCAAAATAACTTCAGATAATCACTTGAGAGAAAGTTATGTTTAATACCATAGAGCATCTCTTGAGACCGGACATCTGGCTGTGAGATTTGGGTGATTTAGGATCCATGGTATTCATAAGGAGTCTGATGCTTTCTAATCTTCCTCATCACAAATTAGGTCTTCCTTCCATCAGTATTGTGTTATAAATTGTGTCTAATTTGGATGTAGCAAACAGTGAGAATGTACCAAAGTTCTATGAACATGTACCTATACTCCTAGTGTTCCTCCTCCTGTACCGCTACAAGTTATCTCTCAGTTCAAAATTGATTCTCTCAAGGTTTACTTCATCGACTAGAAATGACAGAAAAAAAAAACAAAACCATCCTGAATTACAGATGGTTCTAAGTGATATACTTGCAGTAGCTGGATGATTCTGGAATTACACCAAAAAAGAGAAATTCTACATTGGTCGAGTTTTGTCTACTTTTTCTAGAGTTGTTCTATATTTCTCCATCAAATTAATTTTTTTAATCTTTTTTTTTAATTTATTTATTTGCCAGAGAGAGAGCGAGTATAGGCAGAGAGAGTGGCAGGCAGAGGCAGAGGGAGAAGCAGGCTCCCCGCCGAGCAAGGAGCTGATGTGGGACTCGATCCCAGGATGCTGGGATCATGACCTGAGCCGAAGGCAGCCGCTTAACCAACTGAGCCACCCAGGCGTCCCCAAATTAATTTTGTTTTAACTGTCCCTCTACTGATATAGAAATGTGAATTTCTAAATCACATATAGTAGATCAGTAAATAGTAATGGCATGCTGTAATTAACATCTCCAACTAGGACATAAGAAAAAATAAAACAAGAAAAATACTTCAGACGTCTGAAGTAATAGTCTTAGATGATCCTTGCTCATGCATTTTTTAAAATGAATGTATATGTAGGCAGGGAGTGAAGGTAGAGGGGAAGGAAACACTTAGTGATTGGCAGTGCTTCTAACCTTTTTCCCCGCAGATAGTAAAATACATACTTCTTGATGTATTAGGTAGAGGTGGTAGTTCTTGCTGCTGTTTGCTTTTTTTTTACTTTCCTTACCTTATTGTTAGGAGTTCTTGCTCTAGGTGACAATGTAGTTGAATTAGGAAAAATTGAAGTAGGCTACCTGTAAGTTATTCAATGTACTTTAGAAACTATATATATATATATATATATATATATATATATATATATATATATGCTTTATTTGAGATGTTCCCATCCATGTTCTGGTCATTTCCAAAGTGCTTTGTGCTTTGGATTTGCTGATGTCCAACTTCTACACACTTTTTCCTCCAAAAGACACACAAATATTTTCTACACACTTTTTCCTCCACAAGAGGCATAAATATTGGTTGGAGAAATTGGTTGCAGAACATTTTATACACTGGCAGTGTTACAGACTAGATGATATCTTGGGTCCTTGACAGGAAATAATTGCCAGCAAAATCATATGGTGTAATACTGTTTATGTTCCTATTTCTAGTGTTATTACTATTTTTTTAAATTTATGTTCCAACTCCTTCTAAAATCATTTGCGGTACCTTATAAAAAAACAGCACAATTTTTGTAAAACCACACACTTTCTCACAGTTAAAAACACAAATAATCAAAGAGAAAAGGGAAAAGGGAAAAGGGGGAAGGAAAAATATATGCTACAAAAACACAACAGAGAAAAGTGATAGCTTAATAAAAATTTTAAGTATTTTCAACTACAACTAAAAGAAAACACATGTACTCTATATACCTCATAGGACAAATATGATTTTATTTTGAAAAATAAAAATTATAGAGTTTGCTTTTTTTTTTCCTTAATCTAATTGATGGTCTTTTATATTTACAAGGAGATAGGCTAAAAATTTAACTGTGGATAGAGATAGAATGTGTCTCAGTTTCTCCAGAACTGTACCCAAACTTCAATAATTGTGTTAATCTGCCAGTAAAATTTATCACATGAGCTCAGTTCTGTTTTCAGCTTCAGCATTGTATTAGGTTCTACTTAGAAATATTACTTGATACAAAAATCAGCATGGTGAGGTTTAATTGAGAAGTGAATCCAGGATAATAAAGGGGACTGATAAGAAATGGGGATGTAAGACAAGGGCAAAAGAATGATAAAAAGGCATTGATGAAAAATTAAAAATAGAGCTACCCTATGACTCTGCAATTGCACTACTGGATATTTACCCCAAAGGTATAGATGTAGTGAAAAGAAGGGCCATCTTTACCCCAATGTTCATAGCAGTGATGTCCACAGTCGTCAAACTATGGAAAGAGCCAAGATGCCCTTCAATAGATGATATAGAATATATGGTTATATATGGATATATGGATAAAGAATATATGGTCCATATATACAATGGAATATTACACAGCCATCAGAAAGGATGATACCCAACTTTTCTATCAACATGGGCAGGACTGGAGCAGACTATGCTGAGTGAAATAAGTCAAGCAGAGAAAGTCAATTATATGGTTTCATTTACTTGTGGATCATAAAGAATAACATGGAGGACATTTGGAGAAGGAAAGGAAAAGTGAATTGGGGGAAATTGGAGAGGGAGAAGAACCATGAGAGGCTGTGGACTCTGAGAAACAAACTGAGGGTTTTGGAGAGGGAGGGTGGGGGGATGGGTGAGCCTGGTGGTGGGTATCAAGGAGGGCATGTATGGGTGTGGTGCATAAACAGTGAATCTTGGATCACTGAAAAAATAAAATGAAATAAAAAAAAACATTGATGAGCACTTTATTGCTATGGCTAACTGGGCCTTTATCCCACTGAGACTCTCTAGGAAATAGCATGGAGCACAGAGCATAAAGAAGTAGAACTATTTATCCACCAACTCAAATGTATCTTTGGCTGAGTGCTATACCCAAGCGTATTAATTACTGGCAGTGCTCATCTATCCTGCCTCTGTTCCTAAAAACTGTATAGAAATGTATTTGACTTGGATTTTAGCATTTTAAATTTTGTTTTTCTTAGTACCTCCAAAATTATAAATCCTTTTTGGGAAGGCAATTTTTTGTGCATTTGAAATCTTAGAATTTCTAAGAAATTCCATTTGATCCATGATACCTTGGATTAAAATATATGGTATTCTATTTTCTAAATTTTATATTGCAAAATGGAGCTGGAATGAATTAGCCATAAAATGATTTTTAAAAATTATTCTATCAAGGCATGATCAAAAACATACAGAAGATTGAATCAGAGAAATGAAGGAAATATTAAGGAATGAGCCCACAATAATTATTGTAAAATGTTTATTTTATTTAAAATTATTTTATGACTGGGACACCTGGGTGGCTAGGTTGGTTAAGCGGCTGCCTTCGGCTCAGGTCATGATCCCAGCGTCCTGGGATCGAGTCCCACATCAGGCTTCTTGCTCGGCAGGGAGACTGCTTCTCCTTCTGCCTCTGTTGCCACTCTGTCTGCCTGCGCTTGCTCGCTCGCTCTCTCTCCCTCTCTCTCTGACAAATAAATAAATTAAAAATAAATAAATAAATAAAATTATTTTATGACTAAGACATGGCACTGAAAACATTATAATGTTTTTACTTTAAAATAATATCTATTCATCTTCAGTAAAATTATCATTGAAGTGAAATGTATAGAAAGAAAATTTTACATATATGATTTGTACAGTTGGATGTATTATCACAAAGTAAACACACTACATGATAAATACTCAAATCAAGAGATATTCATCAATATTATCAAAACCTTAAAAATAGTCACCATATATCATTCCAATCACTATTACAACATAACCTAGCTTTCTAATATAGGTTGTTATTGCTATTTTTGAAATTCATATAAATAAAATACTAAAATACATATTCACTTATAGCTGTTTTCACTCAACTGTAATGTTTTTAAGATCCATCTGTGTTATGTAGAGATGTGTCACTGTTTTTTGTCCTTACTACTTAGTATTTCGTGCTGTGAATATATATCAATATTTATTTAACCATTCAGTTGCTGGTAGGTAACAAAGATATTTGTGCATATTTTATTAATCCACTTATGAATAGTGCTGCTTCATAGATATGGTGCATTTGTTTTGGTGAATACATTCTCATTTGCATTGAGAATAAACCTAGACATGAAATTGCTTGGTCCTAGGTAATGCTAATAATGATTTTAAACAGATATTCTCAACAATTTTCTAAAGCAATTGTAGTAATTTATATGCACACTGGCAATTATATGAATCCTAGTTGCTCTGTATTTTTTTTCATGTTTCAAGTTTTTATTTAAATTCTAGTTAGTTAACATATAGTGTAATATTGGTTTCAGGATTAGAATTTAGTGATTCAGGTGTGCCTGGGTGGCTGAGTGGGTTAAGCCTCTGTCTTTGGCTCAGGTCAGGGTCTCAGAGTCCTGGGATTGAGCCCTGCATCAGGCTCTCTGCTCAGCAGGAAGCCTGCTTTCCCTGTCTCTCTGCATTCTTGTGATCTCTCTCTCTCTGTGTCGAATAAGTAAATAAACTCTTAAAAAGAAAAAATTAATTTAGGGATTCATCACTTACATGTAACATCCAATGCTCCACTACAACAGGTGACCTCCTTAATAACCATCACCCATTTAGCCCATCCCCGACCTACCTCCCCTTCAGCAACCCTCAGTTTATTTATTCTCTAGTTAAAAGTTGGCTTTCTGCTTTGACTCTCTTCCCCCACCGTGTCCATCAGTTTTGTTTCTTAAATTCCACATATGAGTGAAATCACATAGTATTTGTCCTTCTCTGACTGACTTATTTTGCTTAGCATAATACACTCCATCTTCATCCATGTTGTTGCAAATGGCAAAATTTCATTCTTTATCTTTGGCTGAGTAATATACCAGTGGCTCTGTAATTTAGCTAATGCTAAGTATTGTCACCATTTATTATTTTAACTTTCTAAGTACTCCATGGAGTTACATTTTTAAGTGTTAAAAAACTCAAGCAACATTAAATATGTGCTTATTGGCCTTTTAGATGTTCTTTTTCGAATATTGCCCACGTAAATTTTGTCTGCTTTTTTTTAAATTAAGTCTTCTGTTTCTATTTCTTTATTATATCCACATCCTTTTTCAGATGTGTATATTCATAAATACATTCTTTCAAAACTCCTTTCTTTCTACTTTCTTAAAGATATGTTTGTGAACATAATTTCTTAATTTTAATGTAGTATGATTTACCATTTTTTTCTTTATAGTAAACACTTTTTCCATGTTAACAAAGAAATCTTTACCAACTGTGTTATAGTTTTATATATATGTGTATATATATATGTATATATATACATATATATGTATACATATATAATGTTTTAAGTAGAAGTATCTATTTTTATACAACTTACATTTAGAACTACTAACTTTCCTAGATTAATTTTTGATTATAGTGTTATGTAATGTTTAAGAATCATTTTTGGTTCTATTTAATCAACCAAGCACTATCTATTGAAAAGACTATCCTGTTTTTACTGCACAGGAATGATGGCCACCATTATCCTAAATCAAGCAACCTTGCATGTGTGGATCTATTCTTTCTCATTACTGTGTTCCATTGCCCTACTTGTAAATGACTATAGTGACCCCCAATAATAAATTGTATATGTTATTCTCACTTTATCTATCATCTCCATGTATCTCTTTTTTACCAAACACAAATTATTAACCTCATAATCAAACAGTATAACCATCATAAGACCAAAAGTACTGGCTATTGTGTAAATATGTCTCAACATCAAGAACCAAATCAGCCAAAATATCATACAATTTTGTTAAAATATAAATTAAGTACATTAAGTACATTAAGCAGCAAGTTTAGTAATAATGAGCTGAGACAATATCAATAAACATTATATTAAATACATAAACTTAGGTATCATAAATTTAAAAGTCCCAAGAACAATCAAGAAATAGCTAAAAAGGTGCCCACCAGAAATATAGTAGTGATGAACATAAATTAGGAAGAATAGCTCAATTTTGGAGATGATTTAATGTTGAAATAAGCATACTTTTTAATACAAAAAAAACTTCACTTAAATTCAGAACTACATTTTTGCCTTTGATAACAAATTCAGAACGTTGAACATACATGTACACACATGTAAACAAATACAACATATTATAAATAAATATAATGAAAAATAGAATAACAAATTAGTGTCTTAATAACAAAGCTAAGGTAAGAGCTATTTTTAAAAATCACCTAAATTTTCTTTGGACCTTGAAGTAAATTTAGGACTTTATAGCAGAACATTTTTCAAAATGCAGGACTTTTTTTTTTTTCATAGCAGATGAAAACCCATGGGGGAGTGTCCAGAAGAGGGTCAGTTCAGCAGGGCTGGGGTGCTCAAAACCTGCACTTTTACAAGAAAGTTTTATTTTTAGGACTTGGCAATAAGCATAAAGTTCAAAATAATCTTTCTAATAGAAATGTTTTTGTACAGTTGCAACCTGGGGTCACACTGTACTATTGTGACCAGATAGTTTATGCTAAGAATGTTATTTATGGTTAACACCTGCTTTTGCTCTGGGGTTCTGGAATCTGAATATCTGATGTTAGTCATGCAGATACTACATGCTTACATGACTTTACAATAAAAATCCTGGACAAGGAAATAAATTTGGAGAATATAGAGCAATAAGTAGCATGACTTGTTAAAAAATCTGGAATAATTTTATCAGTGCTATCACACTTAGACTTCTAGCACTGTCTCATGCACTAATAAGGATAGACAAAGAGAAAGAGTTCAAAACAGAATGAAACAGAGGAACAAACAGAAACCCACTTTATGACAATGGTAATACTGCAGGTCAGTTTAAAATTATAATTCTTTTAGACAAATAATAATGGGTCAAATTGATATCATATGGAAAAATATTAATCATAACCCCATTCTATACCACATACCAAAATCAATTCTGGATGAATTACAGCTTTTAATCTGAAATTAAAACAATAAAACTCTTTGTCAAAAAATGTCAAAAAGAAGGGAAAAAGAAAATCTAAAAAGTTAGACAAGATGTTCTCAATATAGATAAAAAAATGGCTTGTAACAAGATATATATATATATAGATATATATATGAAAGATCAATAAAAAATAGTATTGTATGTTGGCTAATTGAACATAGAAAGAGAGAAAGAAGGAAAGAACGAAAGAAAGAAAAAGGAACCAGCAATCCAATAAGAAAATGGCAAGAGCTTTCAATAGTCACTTCACAAAAGGGTACAATGAAATAACCAATAAGAATACCAAAAGACGGTTAAGCAATTATACATCAAAGTTGATGCAAATTAAGACCACAGTAAGATACCACTACACACATACAAGAACAACCATGGTAAAGTGAAATAAACTAGGCATGTAAGAATAAATACTGCATGATTCCAATTACATGTGGTACCTAAAATAATGAAACTCATAGCAGAGCTTAGAACAGTGGTTACCAGAGGCTGGAAGGGAGCAGGAAATGAGGAGTTATTATTCAACTGTTATAAAGTTTCAGATATGCAAGATGAATTAGTTCTAGAGATTCACTGCACAGCAATGTACCTATAGTCAGCAATACTGTATAATGCACTTAAGTAGGTGAGAGGGTGGATTTCATTTTCTTCTTACCTCCCACCAATACATACACACACACACAAAAAAACAAAAACATAACAACAACAAAACACACACACACAAGCATGAACAGGTCTATTATTTTGACTACATTGAGGGTTTCACACGTGTTTGCGTATGTCCAAACTCATCAAACTGCATATACTAAATACGTATAGTTTTTGGTGTATTAATTGCACCTTAATAAAGCCATTTAAAAATTTTAAAAGAAATGTCATGAGTTGGAGGGGATTTCAAACAACTGGATCTGTCCTATATTGGTATAGGAGTATAAACTGCTGTATTACTTGGAAGAACTAGCCATACTTGCTAATACTGAACACATTCTATCTTATATTTTAATTCCATTCTTACTTATATATGCACGATAACTCTAACTTGTCACCACTCCACGATATCAGCAATAATGTTCACAAAAACAATATTCATAAGAAAAGCCTGAAAATAATACAAGGTTCTTCTATGGTAGAAGAGCAAATTTTATATATCCATACACAAAGATTCCCATACAGTGATGAGAACTGGTAAATCACATGTAAAATCACAGACCATAGGAAGCCTGTCACAAAATTTGAAGTTTTATATTTATCCCATTTACCAGGCAAAGATAATTTACGATGTTAGAAGTCATGATGGTGGTTACAATTTGAGAGTTCTGCAAGAATTCAAGAGGATTATAATTTGAGAAGGTAGTGAGGGTAAAGGGATGTTTATTATTTAAATACTCTGTTTCTAAATATGAGTACTGTTTGGAAATCCACTGGAAGGAATTAAGATCATTCTGGAAGACAACATTGTAAGTAGTCTGTAGAATGATGCTTTGACATTATTACAGATGATGTTTCTAAGTTGCAGATAACTTCCTAACCCTCATCAGAGTGACATTGGAACAGGTAAAAGGTCTTTTTATCTCGTCACTACAGCAGCCAAAGGGAAATCCCATCACCCTTTCCACACATTCTCCCTTCACTTAATGTCATGCATGGAGATGCCTTCATCCTCAACTTGTCTAAACTGATTTTTTTTTCCTTTTCCTTCTTCTCACCCAAGTATGTTCCTCTTATTTCTTATTACATCTTATTTCACTGTCATTCATGAAAGCAGGGATTTTTAAAACAAGCTTTCAAATAAATTTAAAGTTTCTGTCTGCCCTGCTCCTTGCTTCTGGTCCTTGCTTCTTCGTCCTCATTACCTGGTCCTTGCTTCTTCGTCCTCATTAAGTTCCTACCTCCTGACATTTACTCACTCACCTACGTCCTCTTCTCTCCTTACAGTTTTCTTCTCTCTGCCATCTGAAGCATAGCAAACCCTTTTTTTCTTTTGTTTTGTTTGGTTTTGTTTTTATTTTGGTTTTTAACTTGCCTGCTTTCTCTGTAGCTGGGATCTCTGTTACTTGGCAATTTCATGATTGTTTCTTTTCCAAAGTCCAAGTCTTCATTTTTATTTACATTTTTCTTCTGTGTGACTAGGTGTTCCAAAAACGAAGCAATTCCACAAGAGCAGAGACTGTGCCAGTTAAATTTAGCTCTTTACTGCAGTGTCCCCAGTTCCTAGTGTACTGGATGACCTTAAAATGTATCTAGTGAGTTAATGAATAAATGGATTAATGTGTCTTTGACTTCTTGTTTTCTTATACTAATACCCTAGAACTAATTTAAAGCTATAATTTGCTAAAGAACAAAGAATTCTGTTTTCTAGGGGTTTCCTAGAAGAATATTGATTTTGATAGGTTGTATAAAAGATTCTATATCAAAAAAACTCAGTAGTATATGATTCAAATTTAATAATCATAGATAACTAATGGAGCCCAAGACTAAATAATAAAAATGGGCTTTAATTATTTAGTTAAATTAATAATTTAATTAAATGATTTGATCATGAATTCAATTTTAGAAAGGACACTACACAGTACTTATGGATATGACTTTGAAATTTTAAATTAAAGATATTCTATAATAACAAAACTGTAAAATTATATTCATTGTCATATAACTCAAAGTGACCATGTACACACATACACACACAAGGGCAAAAGAAGAGAGGTGGAAAAGACCCATAGTTTATCAGAAAGTACATTACAGTTATAAATGGATTCCTTTAAAACATTTTCCTATTTGTTCCCTTTTTATATGTGTTCTCCTTAATGATCTTCAAAATATTTTCACTTAAAGGATTAACTGAACCTTTAATGTTCAATTTGAGTATTTGTTATTGCCACAATATAGCTATTATCAGTTTCCACCAATTTGTGAAAAATTTAAATATATTTCCAGACTCAAAGTAATAGGTAGTTTAAATGTTGCATTGGTAAATGTAATAGTTCTAAGAATTAGTCAATACAGTATTTACCTTCACTGGCTTCTTAAGAGGTTCAGATATTGACATATTTTATTATTTTATAAAGCCATATCTACACTTTATGATATATATTCTTCTTTTGAAAGGACTAAAACTTACAAGATAGAAGAAATAAGGTAAAACATGGCTAATAATTTTTAATAATCAAGTAAATTTTGACAATTATTTACTAATGTTGTTTAATTGTAAGGTGTTCAGCCCTCAGCCTCCCTTGATCTATGGTTTGTAAGAATCCTTGCAGGTGAAATATTACCCTTGAGCAAATCCATTATCCACTAGGTGGTAGTATATCCTTTCTTATTTTATAAAAAAGAATCCATTTCAATTCTTTAAAAATTTTAGTTGTAAAGAATAGAATTACTTGCCAAAACAAGTTTAGTATTATTTTATGTTTGCATTGTTATTCCCATTTTTTTTGTTTGTTTTGGCTTTTTCTGTAATATTTTTTTCCTTTCTATTTTATGTTTCCTGCTTATAGAGATTTTGAGAAACTATAATATAAAAATTATGTTGCTCAGTTCATATAGATATATAGAGATATATGTAGATGTATTTAGATATGTTTCTTAACTTATAAACAGAAATGTAGGCATTTCTAATATTATATATTGAAATATCATTTTCTTTTCTCTAGTTCAATTTTAGATATCCAAATTTTATCTTATAGGAAATAATCTCTATATTCAACTGATATGAATAGAATTATCTTATTATAAATACTATTCTTAATTAAAAGGTATTCAATACTTCAGTACCCTTAAGAAAGTAGAAAAGTCAGTTAAAATAATACATTGTTTTAGAGTGATATTACTGAGTAATAAATGCATTTCCCTGACCCCTTCCCCAGATAAGCTGCTGTAATCCATTTAAGGAAGGAACCTATTTAATGAAGGCCAGATTATGTGCATGTTGTTTTCAGTATTTATGGAAATAATACAAATTCCACACAGACATGTTCCTGAAAGTATTACTTCTTGCAACTGCTAGATTTATTCATCAAATAGGTACTTTTATGAAGTGTTGCAAAGAAATAGGGTATTGGAACTTCTCAATGCTGTTGTTGGGGTTAAAGTTAGGATAATATGTTTGGAAAGCTATTTTACAAGGCCTTGTAATAAACATAATCATTGACATCAAAACCAAATTTCTGGAAATGTAATTTATGAAAATGTGTAACAATTTAGGTACAAAGCTGTCAATCACCATATTAGTCATAACAATGAAGAGTTTGTGCATGTATATATTATATATGCACATATATTATATATAAACACATACGCATACACATACATGTGTACATTTGCATGTATACACACATATATTACATATATGCATACACAAAAAGTTTGTATGTTTGTGTGTATATATATATGTATGGAAGTTTAAAAATTATTAGTGAAAACTCATATGATGGAAACTAAATAACCATTAAACATGTTTCTATATTAATACAAACAGAAATATGCAATATTAATCTACATGGAAAAATAATTTGTTCTTTAGTCAATAGATGTAAAAATATTAGATTATGAGCTCATATTTGTAAGATAAGGTCATAATCTATCTTTATGTAAATTTCTGCATTTTTTTATGTATACCTTTTAACCATTTAAATTATATTTTATCTTAAAAATAAAAACATGTACGGAAGCAAAAATAATTTATATTTCTACAGTTGGAATGGAAACTAGATCCATTATATTTTTATATTTAGTAATTTCTTTATATTAAACACGTAACATCTATAACAAAGGTTAATAATATAGTCAAATTATACACTAATGAAAATGTCTACAAATAAATATCATTGATTAAAAAACTAGATGAAATGAAAAAGTAAATTTCAAGCATTTCTTGCCATTTCTTTAGTAAAGAATAATTTAGTAAATTTAGTAAAGAATAATTTTAACTATATAAATAATAAATACCCATCAAATACAAGTTATAGAACAGTTCCAAACATCTTTTTACTTGAATTTAATTATACAAACACGTGAGACATGAGTTTTGTGATAATTGTAATAAGTTTTCTGGTTTCTGATGACCTCATGGTCCTAGTGAGTAGAAATTGGTTGCCCTGGGGACTACATATAGGAATTTGCCCCCATACATTTGATATGATACATTACTGAACAATAACCTTATTTAAATAAATATAGAAATGCCAGAAATTCTCTTATAGAAACTCAAATGTCCATACATATTAAATTAATTAAAGTTTTATAAGGAATAAAGCATTTCTTAAGATCATTATCGAAGCTAATTTGCCTTTTAAGTTATACAGAAAATATATTTTTCATCAACATAGCATACAGCAAATCAGAAATACAAAGTGCACCTAATTAATCTGAATCTATAAAATCCATTACATACAGAGGCATTTGTTTAGACATGTATCATTGGGTTTCAACGGTCTTTCTTTCTTTTTTTTTTTTAAGATTTTATTTATTTATTTGACAGAGATCACAAGTAGGCAGAGAGGCAGGCAAAGAGAGAGGGGGAAGCAGGCTCCCTGCTGAGCAGAGAGCCCCATGTGGGGCTTGATCCCAGGAGCCTGGGATCATGACCTGAGCCAAAGACAGAGGCTTTAACCCACTGAGCCACCGAGGCGCCCCTCAATAGTCTTTCTTTTAATCATATTATTAAAGAGTTTTTATTGAGAGCTCCTTTTGATTATAAAGAATAGACAAATTCTAATTTATTATCCATGTATTATATTTGCAATGTAGGATCCTCAATTTAAACAGATTTCTGGGGCGCCTGGGTAGCTCAGTGGGTTAAGCCTCTGTGTTTGGCTCAGGTCATGATCTCAGGGTCCTGGGATCGAGGCCCGCATCAGGCTCTCTGCTCAGCAGGGAGCCTGATTCCCCCTGTCTCTCTCTTCCTGCCTCTCTGCATACTTGTCATCTCTCTCTCTGTCAAATAAATAAATAAAATCTTAAACAAAACAAAACAAAACAAATAGATTTCTGTAGTCTTCCTAGGGCTCATGGGAAGATGACCCATAGATCTGGGGGTGGGGGTACACAAAATACTTTGAATTTTTGTGGATGTAGGAAGAGATAAAAGCAGATGGAAATAGAGAACACAATAATTCCCATTAATACATCAGAAAAATTTTAGGGATGGCTAGGTGGTTCATTCATTTAGGTATCTGACTCTTGATTTTGGCTCAGGTCATGATTTC
The DNA here is from genome assembly GCA_004024625.1 of Mellivora capensis. Taxonomy (NCBI): domain Eukaryota; kingdom Metazoa; phylum Chordata; class Mammalia; order Carnivora; family Mustelidae; genus Mellivora; species Mellivora capensis. The sequence continues at coordinate 43,206 of PISX010011784.1, forward strand.
AGGGTCATGGATTGGCCCCACGATGGGTTCCAACTTCATCATGGAGCCTGCCTGAGATTCTTTCTCTCTTCTTTTGCCCCTGCCCCTGCTCAGATGGTTCCTCTCACAAATAAATAAAATCTATAAACAAACAAACATTTTACTTCTTATTAAAACTGATTTGTATTAGTTAACATATATGTTATATATGTATATTCAGTTATTTACTTAGTAACACAAATCATATTTAATAAGATATGCATATGTAATGAATAAATATACATGTATGTACATATTGAATTAAGAGATTAATTTAAGGAGATTCAATACCTTAACAATAGTGAGCATTCCAATTCATGAACATAGTAGATCTCTGCATTAATTTGAATGTGTGTGTGCATATGCATGTGTTTAAATTTTGTGTAACAAAATACACAAAATACTATTTCAACATGAAAAATTCTTAGGATATGTTACATTCTTTTTTCATACAGAGTCTTCAAAATCTGATATGTTAGTTATGCTTGCAGCATATATCTCAACTTAAATCTAAATTTTCATTAGAAATACTAGTGTAATACTTAGATTTCATATAATGTACTGTTGAGAAATGTCCACACACCTAAGCTATTCCAAAAATACTAAGATGTGTGAATGTAGTTTTTAAAAATTCTGTTAACTAATATATAATATTAACAACATTGATTTCAGTATAAACCAATGTTCATATAATTTAATAGCAAATTAATATTTTTCTCTCCCTTCCTGTTTTTTTAACAAAATTTAAGTGCACAAAAAAATAATGCACAATACAGGCACATGTTGCACAGATTTCCAGAACTAATTTTCTATGGACTGAATGTTTGTATCCCTTAAAATTCATATGTTGAAGTGCTAATCACCCATGTGATGGTACTTGGAGATGGGGACTTTGGAAGGTAGGTAGATCTGAGGGTGGTTGGGATTAGTGCCCTTGTAATAAGAGAGAGGAGAGGGATGGTTTCTCTCTCTGAAGTTTGAGTACATAGCCAGAAGGCAGGAAGAGGGCTTTCACCAGTTACTGAGTCAGAGGGCACATTTATCTTTAACTTAACCAGCCTCCAGGACTGTGAGGAATAAAGTTCTGCTGTTTAAGCCATCTAGTATCTTGGTCTTTTGTTCTAGCAACCAGAGCTGCCTAAGACTTTATTCTTTTGTAACTGAAACTTTGTGCCTGTTGAATAGGAACTCACTCCATGTTTCTCCTCCACTCAGCCCCTGACAACCACCATTCTACTTTGTGTGTTTTACTTTATCTCATCAATGGTTTATTAAGTGATTATATTTTATTTAAAATATCTCATTAAATTTATCTCTAAGTATTTCATGGTTTGGGTTGCTATGATAAATGGTACATATCGCTTTTTTTTTTTCAATTTTCAATCCTTTGCTGCTAAAATATAGAAATATAATTAATGTGGATTATTGACCTGGCTTGTTTTCTGCAAGGTACTAAACTTATCAGTTCTAGTAGTGTTTTGTAGTTTACATGATTTTTAAAAATGTAAATAATTCCATCTGCAAAGGAAAGCAGTTTAGTTTCTTTTCTCTCTCTCTCTCTCTTTTAAGATTTTATTTATTTGTCAACAAGAGAGAGAATAATCAAGGAGAGTGGCAGGCAGAGGGAGAAAATAGGCTCCCTGCTGAGCAAGGAGCCCAGTGCATGGCTTGGTCCCAGGACTTTGGGATCATGTCCTGAGCCAAAGGCAGACGCTTAACTGACTGAGCCAACCAAGTGACCCCAGGTCCTTTCTTTTCAATTTCTTTGACTTTTACTTCTTTTTTGTTTTTTCTTGCTTCATTGCACTGGCTGGAGTTCTCAGTACAATGTGAATAGAATGGCTATCCTTGTCATCTCCCTAATCCATCAGAGGGTTAAATGATCATTACTCATGAGTAATTATAATTTGTGCTAACAAAAGTTTACTGGCAGTATATCCTTTCAGGTGTTTTTGTCTGAAAATTCGTTTACTGCTGATCTCTTTGAAAGATATTCTGTCTGGGTACAGAGTTATAAGTTGGGAGTTGTCTGTTTTGGAGAAGTGTCATTGCATTCTCTTTAATCTACATCATTTCAAATATGAAGCATGTTTTTCATTCTTTTTAAAAAATTTTTGTAAAGATTTTATTTTATTTTTTTATTTTTCAGGGAGAGAGAGAGACAGCACAAGCAGAGCAAATGGCAAGCAGAGGGAGAAGCAGGCTCTTCGCTGAGCAGGCTGTCTGTCGCAGGACTCAATCCTAGGACCCGACCGGAGCCAAAAGGCAGATGCTTAACCAACTGAGCCACCCAGGGATCCTGCATAGATTTCATTCTTATGTTTGTTTCTCTGAACAAAATATATCTCTTACGTCTGGCTATTTTAATATTTTCTCTTTATTATTGGCTTTCAGTAAATTGATTTTTGTATGCTTTGGTGTAGTGTTCTATATATTTATTGCGCTCTGGGTTTATTCATTGATATTTTGGCACTATATATTTAGAATTTTCTTATATTTGGAAAATTTTCAGTGATTTCTTACTTTGCTATCTTGTGTACCTCCTTCTTTTTGTTGTACTCAAGTAATGTGTTAGTTTGATTACTTGAAATTGTTCCAAATGTCAAAGAGGGTCTGGCTAATTTTTTAGCCTTTTTTGCTTTCTCTCTTTCTCTTGTGCTTCATTTCAGACATTTTCTGTTTCTATGTTTACTACTTAATAAGCTGTTCCCTCAAGAATGTCTAAAATGCTCTTAAATTTCAGGGTTTTTGTTTTTTGTTTTTTGTTTTTTTTTTTAATTTCTAGAAGTCACATTTGGCTTTAGAATATCTATCTATCTATATATATAGATATCTCTATCTATCTATCTATCTATCTATATATATATATAGATATATATACCTTTCTTGAGGCACCTGGGTGGCTTAGTTGATTAAGCAGCTAACTCTTGGTTTTGCCTCAGGTCGTGGTCTTGGGGTCCTGGGATTGAACCCTGTATTGGGCTCCACACTAGGCAAGGAATCTGCTTATGGATTTTCTCCCCTCCTTTCCCTATCTCTCACCCAGCTTGTGCTCTATCTCTAAAATAAAAGATAAGTCTTTTAAGAATATCTTCTTTTCTGTAATTATATATATATCTATTTTTTTAAGGATTTTATTTATTTATTTGACAGAGATCACAAGTAGGCAGAGAGGCAACCAGAGAGAGAGGGGGAAGCAGGCTCCCTGCTGAGCAGAGAGCCTGATGCGGGGCTCGATCCCAGGACTCTGAGATCATGACCTGAGCCGAAGGCAGAGACTTAACCCACTGAGCCACCCAGGCACCCCTATATATTTTTTTTTATTTCTAAGCTTTTATTTATTCCAATTAACATGCAGTATAGTACTAGTTTCAGGTGTAATCCATGTTGTAAATAACAAGATTTCATTCCTTTTTATGGCTGCGTAATATTCTAATACATGTTTTTCTTCTAATTCTATATATGTGTTATATAGAATATATTTACATACTTATATATTATTATATAGAATATATATTTATATTTATATATATATTTTTGTTTCCTTTGGGTGAATACCTCATAATGCAATTGCTAGATAATAATGTAGTTACATTTTTCACTTTTTGAGGAACCTCTATACTCTTTTCCAGACTGTCTGCACCAGTTTACATTCCCACCAGCAGCGTAAGAGGGTTCCCCTTTCTCCACATCTTCTCCAACACCTGTTGTTTACTATGTTGTTAATTTTAGCCATACTGACTGGTGTTAGGTGATACCTCACTGTAGTTTTTCTTTGTATTTCCCTGGTTATGAGTGATATACTGGCACAAAAACAGACACATAGATCAATAGAATGGAAAACCCAGACATGAACCTGCAACTATATGGTCAATTATTCACCCCCAAAGCAGGAAAGAATATCCAGTTGCAAATGGTCTTGGCAAAACTGGACAGTAGTATGGAAAAGAAAAAAAATTGGACCACTTTCTTACACCATAGACAAAAATAAATTCAAAATGGTTTAAAGACCTAAATGTGATAGGGGAAACCATGAAAATCTTAGAGAAGAACACAGACAGTAACCTCTTGGCTGTGGCAACTTCCTGCTAGATATGTTTGCTGAGGCAGGGGAAACAGAAGCAAAAATAAACTATTGAGACCTCACCAAAATAAAAAATCCTGCATAGCAAAGGAAAAAAATCAACAAAACTAAAAGGTAACCTACAGAATGGGAAAAAATATTTGTAAATGACATTTTATAAAAAGGGTTAGTCCCCAAATAAAGAACTTACAAAACTCCTTACTAGGAGGGCACGTGTTATGCACTGGGTATTATACATAACTAATGAATCATTGAACACTATATAAAAAACTAATGGTGTACTATACAGTGGCTAACTAAACATAGTAATAATTTAAAAAGATCTTACAAAACTCAATACCTAAAAAAACAGATAATCTGGTTAAAAAATGGGCAGAAGATATGAATAGACATTTTTCCAAAGAAGACATACGGATGGCCAACAGACACATGAAAAGATGTTCTCTCATATTTATGTTTTATTTTCTACACTGAGTAAATATAATGGGTATATGTAGCATACATATCATAGCCATCGCAACAAATTTATCTGCTGATTTCCTTATCATTTCTCTTTCTATTTTTATTGACTTCTCCCACCCCCAAGTTACATGTCATGTGTTTCTGCTTGGTTTTTTATTTGGGGTATCAGATCTGCAAATTATACAGTGTAGGTAGTATATTTTACTGTATTCTTGTAAGAATGTTGAAATTCATTCTGATAGTTAAATTACTAAAAGATCAGTTGGAACTCTTAAGTACGTATTTTAAAACTCTCTTGGAATAGGTTTAGAGTATCTTTTACCCTAAAGCTAATTAACCACAGTTCCTAGGTGTGGCCATTTCAGGATCTGATAAATTTCTGTGTATTTAAAATGCTGTTTTAATACTGGCTGTCTTTGTGTGACCTCTTAGATTGTTCTGACTTAAGGTCCCTAGTTATTCTTCTTTCCCCGGAAAATTTCTTTCCAGGCCTCACAGTGCTTGGTGCTATTCATGCTCAAATAGGTCTTGAGCTAAAAACTCCAGTGCGACTCTTACACATCTATGACTGCCTCCAGGGAATTGCCTCATCAAAAGAACACTACTCCACAAACTATAGTTGCTTTAAACCTTCCAACACCAATATCTGTTTCATATATTGAGTGAGACCATTGGATCCTGTTTGGCTTTCTCCCTCCCCAAACTATAATCTGTATGGTACATATCACCAGAAGGCTGGGGTGATGTTCAGTAGGAGTCACCTGATTTTTTTTTCCCCTTCTCTACCTGCTGCCTGTTGTATAATGTCAAAAAGAGATTTTATTTTTCTAGCTGTTTATTTTAAGTGGGTAACTTAGGACAGTGTTACTCTCTTTTGAGTAAAAGCAGTATCAGGAAGCCATCTATTACAGGAATATTTTTATGTTTCTTCATGGTTTGGACTTTCTGAGCAGAAATCACTCTCAATCAGAGTTAAGAGATAAGTAACTTGGAAGTCAGAGATTATGTATTTCTCTCTAGTGGTTTACAGTTTTATCCCCCCTGAAGCCACATGTTTACAGTCCAAATGGTAATGAATTTAGAGATATTCCCCTCTGATCCACAGAAAGGATTTACTTATCTTAGCGAGATAAGGTCCCCTTTTCCTGAGGGGAAGACAGAAGTTGTACAGGCTGTTCTTAATAAGCTTTGAGATTCATAATTCCAGAGATTCTTGCTGTGAGGCAAACCCACATTTTACATGTACAGATGAAATTTGAATCTTACTGTGTCCTCTTGTGGGGAAATTGGGGCATGGAGAATTGTCACTTAGATCTTGTGAAAGTAAATGGTCAGTCTGCCTTTGATCCAGAAACGTCCTATCTATTAGCGAGATAAAATAAATAAATATTTAAAATATCAAGCAAATGTCACAATAATGTTTATTAAGTGATGCTATCATCTTCAAACCACAGATTTGATAAAAGTAACATACAGTGAAGGAAATATAGTTAGCCATATTTAAAGTAGAAATTCCAGTTAAAAGTCAGATACATCTCCAAAGATTTCACAATGTATTTGAAGATGGTAGTTGCTCAAATTTGCAGTCCATAGTGCTATCTTTATCTTATAGAAATTACTAATTTGCTTCCTTACTTTAGGATTCATTGTGCTTTGTTCAAATAAAAGTTTGTAAAACTTTATAGCTCTCTACTAAGTATTAAATAAATTCTGTGATCATGGTTCATATATAAACAATATAGTCATTACCACATTTCCAAATAATCTTAATTGTATGAATTACTGTTTGTAACATGTGAAAGAATGCTTAATTAAGGGACGCCTGGGTGGCTCAGTTGGTTAAGCAGCTGCCTTCGGCTCAGGTCATGATCCCAGCATCCTGGGATCCTTGGAGTCATCGGGCTCCTTGCTCGGCAGGGAGCCTGCTTCTCCCTCTGCCTGCCACTCTGTCTGCCTGTGCTCGCTCACTCTCTCTCCCTCTCTCTCTGACAAATAAATAAAATCTTTAAAAAATAAAAGAATGCTTAATTAAAAAAATAAACCATTATTGTTTTTTTTAAATAGGCATTAGTGCCCCCATCTTAAATAGGCATCTTCCCCCATCTTTATTGAAAAATAATTGATATACAAAAACTGCATGTAATTAAAATATACAATTGGTGATTTGGGAAATAATCTATACTCATGTTACCATCGCCATAATCCATGTAATAAAATATTCATCACCTCCAAACTTCTCTTCATCCCTTTGTTGCCCTTTCTCCTTTTCCAATTCCTAAGAAAGATATTTTGAATATAACATATTGCTATGACTTGTAGATACTTCATGGTTTTAGAACAGAAATGCTTTTAAGAAATGTTTTCTAAAGTAAGTGCTCTAGAGATAACATTGAGGCTTTGCACTCAATTAATGAAGTTGCCAAAATCTGCTTCTTATGATGTATTTGCCCAATCTTGATTTTTTTTTGTTTTAATACAGATTATCATGTATTGTTAAGGGCCTTGGTTAATTAGTTGTCTTTTCTTACATAAATGAGAATTTTGTTTTCTGTTTTTTTTCATCCACAAGTATTTTAAAGAAGAATTCATGATATGATATCCCCAAATAAAACCATTTTTAATAAAGGCACAAAGGAGTACAACTAATGTTCAAAATCTGATTATTTGGATGTAAGATAATTTGTGTATTTCTGTCTTATTAGGATATTTACATTCCAAAAGTTAGTTTAAAACTCAAATAATCTATTACATCTGTGCCAAAATAGACCCATAGCTCTACCTATCCCATATCTCTGTCAATGCTAAATTGTGTGTGTGGTGGTGATAGTGGGGGAACCTTAAAGTATGATTATCCTGTCTGTCAAAGAAGTTTTATACATAGTACATACCCATGAAGTGGTTAAAATCCATTTATTTATTGAATGGGAAGCAATCCTGGGATTTTTTATGTATCTAACACCAGAACATGTCACAATTTTCTTTATTTGTGCTTGAGTTATCCATACTTATGTCACTCTGAGATTAGTGCCCTGGCAATAATGATGAATTACCAGAATGGTCATGGTCAGACATCCTAATCTCCACAAGTAAAACATTCACAATGCTTCTTCAAGGACATCACTGACTTTCAGGAATGAATGTCATCTGCAGCCTCACTAATTCTCTGTCCTGAGCAACCTAAACTTTCATTATCTAATAGTCTGCCTTCTGTCACTGACAGTTTTTTTTATAGCTTTCATTCATTTAAAGCTTCCTCAAGCTCTTAAGTGTCTGTTTTTCAAAGGCATCTCATCACCCCCTTCAAGACTTCATTCTTCTTCTGTCACGTTTTGTCTTATTGCTAAAAGTGCTGGGGCTGTTAGTAACTCATGGTCAAATAAACAGGAAAATAAGATGAACATATATGGCGTGTATAATTTGATGATGTTGAGAATTTGTTCTCATATGAATTCATAGACACTATATCCCACTAAAACTTAAAGGAAAAAAAATACTAAATTATCGTAGAATTTAATAATGGAGTAAACGTGACACTAAAATATTTATTTAATTACCCTTGGCTTATTTTATATGACTTCAGCAAACAAGTAATTAATTTTTAGCCATCTTTGGGCTTTTTATAGTAAAGTAGGAGTATTTATAATAAATTTCCACTGAAGAATAGGTTATTTGTTGGCCATAATTTATGTATTTTTATGATGATTTGAAAATTTAAATAAAAATGGATCATAATTTCTTCACCACTTCCTCTGTTTAAATTGTCCTGACCTACACGGAAAGGAATGCTCAAGACATTTGTGACAATTTAAACAATGTAATGTGTAAAATTAGAGTCCTATAAGAAATGCATATAGAGAAGGTAGCAGAGTAGGTATTTGAGGAAATTACACCTATAAATTGTCAAATTTAATAAAGAACAATAACACATATCCAAGAAGCTCAGACAAAACACAAAGCTTAGGATAAATAATAAAAACAACAAATACCTAGATAAAATAGAATACTAACTGGAAGAGATTATGCTGAGTGAAATAAGTCAAGCAGAGAGAGTCAATTATCATATGGTTTCCCTTCTTTGCGGAGCATAACAACACGGAGGACATGGGGAGATGGAGAGGAGAAGGGAGTGGAGGGAAATTGGAGGGGGAGATGATCCATGAGAGACTATGGACTCTGAAAAACAACCTGAGGGTTTTGAAGGGGTGGGGGGTGGGAGGTTGGGGTCCCAGGTGGTGGGTATTATGGAGGGCACGCACTGCACGGAGCACTGGGTGTGGTGCAAAAACTATGAATTCTGTTACGCTGAAAAGAAATGAAATTTAAAAAAAATGGAATACTAAGGATGTTGTTCACTCAAACAAGACATAAAAGGAGGAAAAGAAGAAAAAATACTTAGAATAAATATAAAAACCAATGAAAAGATGGCTGATCTTAAGTGAAATTAAAATTTTCACTTAAATAATAGAAATTTTTGCTTTAGTAGTAGAAGTTTCACATGAACCTTATATACAAATATGTATTGGCTACAAAAACACAATATAATATAAAGCTTGAAACAGACATTGGTTGAAGATAAAAAGTAAAATGTTAGAATGAGATATGAAATAAAAAGAGCTTAAGAAAGGTATATTAATACATTCATATATTAAGTTATATTAATATCAAAGTAGAGTTGTTACCAAGTCATTTTATAAGGATCAATTTCTTTAAAAAACAACAAAATTGTTATGGTGTTTGCATCTAAAAAAGAAAACGAGATGATAATGATATCCCACATGAACATAGTTTCAAAAGCCTTAAAGTAAGTACTGACAGAAATAAGGGAAGAAATATGGATAAGTCCACAATCATAATTGGATAAACACCAGACTCTCAGGAATTGATAGAACAAGAAGATAAAAGTAGCATAAAATTAGTGTATGTGAGTAACACTGCAGCTCATCCTCACCTAGTGGAAATTCTTTTCAGATTTACACTGAATATTTACCACTAATGCCAATATAGGCCATATTTTGAACCATAAAATGCCACAGTTATGTTCACAAGATTAATATTATATGCAGTTTGTGTTACCGTATTATCATAGAAATCAATTTCAGTTTATCTGAAAACCCCCAATATTTAGAAAGTAAGCAATACCCTGCTAATACATATTCAAGTCCTGCCTAGAGAGCTGATCAATGTCATCATGTAAGGAAAGCACCTGAGGCTTACATCACCACACATTTTAATCAGGTATGTGTTTTAATTTGCAGGCTACTTTTACTGAAAGTAAGCCAATGCTCTGGCAGTTCATTATTCTTCAGATGAGTAAACTGAGAGAAACATTAAATCATTAGTATTAACATAACATTCTCTAATAGAGATCCAAGATTAACTAAACTTAATACCCAAGCTGGAATATATCCTCATGTTAGATCCCCAAAGATGGTTCAAATGCAGATGCTCTAATTCACCCTAAGGAGGAGGCTTCTTACCCACTCACCCACAGGTATGGTTTGCTTTATGTAGCAAGAGTTTAAGAGATTATTATTATTTATTAATCATTTTGTAAATGTCATAGATTATTCAGTACCTTGGTCATCAAAGGGGAAGACAACAGAAATGAGAAAATGAGGATGGTTGGTTAGATCACTATTGCATCATGATTTTCAACCACACTGAAGAGATTCAGCCAACTACACTAGAAATGGGGTTTACCGACATCTTCCTGGGTGATCTAATTTATCATTTCCCATGCTCTAAGGTAACATAAAGGAATAGCATGTGGGTGAATAGTCAGACAAAAATTAAGTACGTGGACAATTACTCTGGCTTGCTTGATATAAAATCACAAAAATTTGTTTACCAAAAATTGCACCATTATTGCTTTTAATTGAATTATTTCATATATGCTGTCATGGTTTTACATGCTCTGTTGATTCCTTCCCAATTACAGAAATACTCATAAAATCTCAGATAATTTTAAGGTCTTAGATGGGGTGTACTTATCTAATTAGGCAAATTTCCATGTGCTGCCTGATCTCCCACATTTCTGCACTACTGTTGGCTCCTATAACTACAATGCTTTTCTCTAAACCGCCACAGTGGTTCTTGGAGTGGTCTCTATGGAAAATACTATATTTTCCTATTATTTCCCTAGAAACAAATCCCCTTCATCCTACAAAACACCTTAAATGGAATTTTTACTGTTAAAATTTGTGAATGTTACCACCTTATACTCTCTCTAACCATTGCTAGAAGCATCAGTAAATTCAAGACTACATCACTGTATTATAAAGAAGACAAGAAACTTGCTGGTAGTTAAAGGTTCTGTGTTTGAGTATTATAATTTTGAGTTAAGAATAAAAGATGCGGGGTGCCTGGGTGGCTCAGTGGGTTAAAGCCTCTGCCTGGTCCTGGGATTGAGCCCCGTATCAGGCTCTCTGCTCAGCAGGGAGCCTGCTTCCTCCTCTCTCTCCGCCTGCCTCTCTGCCTACTTGTGATCTCTGTCTGTCAAACAAATAAATAAAATTTTAAAAAAAAAAGAATAAAAGATGCACACATGAACAGAGTTTGGGGCAAATATTTTAATAGGTATCATATGGTTTGGCATTCTACACAGCATGTATACACCAGCTGTAATCTAGATGCTTGTTTGAAAGCTAATAGAGGGGAAAAGATTTTTATTTTTGTCTCAATACCTCAATCACAAAACGAAAAGCTCAAGTCCCTTCATCCTTCTTCCCCATATTTATTAAAATATCTCTGTGTACTCATGAAATTAGTTTGCTTAGCTTCCTTTTCCTCTGCTACTGTCACTTTTCATGTCACTGGACATTGTGTCCAATTCCCCCCCCCCCAATTCTTATGCTTAATGCACCTTGCAGAAGGAGAAAAATATCACTCACTCCTAATTTGTGTTATATCATGCCTGTCTTAACCCATTCGAGCTGCAAAACGAAGTACTACAGACCGAATAGCTTACAAAAATAACTTTTTTTTTTTTTCACAATTCTGGAGGCTGGAAGTCCTAGATAGGCATGCAGGCAAGTCAGGTGAGGACTGTCTTCTGGGTTGCAGACTTCTTGTTTCCTCACATGACAGAAAAAGCTAGAGATCTCTCTCAAGTTTCTTTTATTAGGGCACTATTTCTATGCATGAGGGCTCCACCCTCATGGCATAAGCACCCCCCCCTCCAAAGACCTCACTTACCAATACCACCACCTTTCAGGGTTAGGATATCCATTTATGAATTTGGTGGGGACATACACATTGAGACCATAACAATGCCTAAGAAACTGATTTGTTTACCCAAAGTACTGTCTTTACTCACAATTATTTTTATTAAAAATGGTTAAAGGTGCCAACTTTGCAATCCGGCTACAGTTCTTGGCTTTGACACTTGACTCTCTGAAATTATATATGTAATTTTCAAAATATAATTAAAAACATCCTCTTTCGCCCAAACTCTAGAAAACCTCTTCAGAGAACTATTTTGTTACTGAATAAACCATAATATTTTATACTATTTTAGAAGAGAAGAGAACTATTTTGTTACTGAATAAATATTAATCAAAATTTGATGATTTTGCAAAATCATCAAGAGGTTGCAAAATCAAACAGAAGTGTCCCCCTCTTATAGAGCCAAGGAGATACAATGTATCCCATATTGTTCTCAAGACAAACAATAACAAGTCTGCAAGTAAGAGAACTTCATAGCATTATTTGTAGCATGAAGTTCATCCAAAATTCACTAGGTAATTGGGGTGACCATTCAAGTTTTTTTTTTAATCAAAGGAAAAATAAACTTCTTTTATCTTTGTGATAAAAAGTAGTCTTGCAATTTAGAGTGAAGTGCCTAAGTTAGGTCCATAGTCTCCCTGAAAAACTAGGAGATTACTCAAGGAAGTTATAGGAAAAAAAGTTAATTTAAGATTTTGTGTTTCTAATTTGGTTTCTTTTGAGATAATTTCTTCAGAAACCGTGGTTGGGACTCCCAACATTAGGCATATTCAAACTTGTACCATTTAAGTTCTGACTCTTTTATATTATTTGCAGAAATTATCCAATTAAGGTAAAATAGAAACCAGATTAAAAGGCAGCAAAATGTGTGTAATAAATTGATGGCCATAAATTGATACAATAGGAAAACAGGTTGAGAAGCATTTTATAACTAAAAACATGGTGGAAAAGGGAAAAAAAAACGCTTGCCTACAGATTGATTTTGGGGGGAGGTAGGGGATGGAAATTCTGATTGCTCAGCTCCTCTCTTAAATAATTTACTATCTTCTGTTACAGAAATGAATATCTTTTTAGTACCTCAGAACTTTTGCATACCTCTACTTACTTTAAATTAAAACATACCATTTCTTACCATTGGGAAATAATCTAAACAATTTATATAATACTAATGTTAATGATCAATGATATATGTAGCTTCCTTGTGTCTGAATTTCTACCCCAGATTTAAAAGCTTCCTTTAGAAAATTTTCACACCTTTTTGAACCATGGCCCATCAATTTTATACTTCTCTGCTAATTCTCTCTTCTTAACTTCTTAATCTCAATCTTCTGCCTGTTACCGCCTTCTGACAAAATTTCATTCTAAAGCATTTCAAGCCATTTGAAATCCCCTAACCCATCACTGGTCTAAGCTATCAGCATCCTTGTTGCAACATCATTCCATTTTCAGTTGTTACTGGATTGTCTTCCCAATGACATAAAATGACATGACTTCAATTGGCATATTGTAGTTCAATAAAATTTTATTAATTTGACTCTAATTCAATGACTATATTAGTCCCCAGTCACCACAGTTGAAAACTTCAAGTGCATTTTATTCTGGTCCTCCCCATGGCCACTAAAGCTAATCAATCACTAAAATCCCACATGTCATTAAAGCAACCACTTAATATATAATTATTCCTTGGTGTCACATACTGCATTCATCTTATATTAGATCTTTCAACATTTCAAAATTATATTGATCTATAATCTCTTCTTAAATTATACTTCTCCCTCCCATGTCTACCTGCTAGATTCCTACTATTTTTGTTACCAGATTAACTTTTTATTCCTTAAGATTTTATTTATTTGTCAGAGATAGAGAGAGAGAGACAGAGACAGAGAGAGCAAAAGCAGGGGAAGTGGTGAGCAGAGGGAGAAGCAGGCTCCCCACTAGACAAGGAGCCCAGTGCAGTACTCAATCCCAGGACCCTGGGATCATGATTTCAGCTGAAGGCAGACACTTAACTGAGTCACCCAGGGGTCCCAATAAATAACCTTTCTTTAAATATTGCTTTCTGTGCAATATTAAAACTCAAAATCCTCTCTCATTTTATTTATCCTGGTCTTTTTCACATATAGAATTTGTTTTTCTTACTATATCAGGAAACTTTACTTGTATCTGCTTTGAATTCGACTGACTCTTGGCTTGCACTCATGAATATTTCTTTCCCATTTAAACTCTCATTCACATTTTATTTCCTCTATAAATCCCTTTATGAATACCCCAGATGAAATTGACCCCCTTCTTTCAGATTTCCTATCATGTTACATGACATCGTGTAGAGTCTCGCATGGTTGCCTTTCTACCTTGCCTTCTGGTGCTGCTTATGAGCCTGTGTCTGTACAAAACTAAAGCAAGTGTATCACATAGACACGGAGCCCACAGACATCAGGGGCCAGCAGGATTTGTGCACAGATAAAGCATATGAAGCCTATATTCAAACATATGTCTTCATCAGATGGAATGTATATCTTTCCCAAGTACATTTACATGGACTTTATTTATAAGTCTTGTTCATAAAATGTATCACATCCTGTGGCTGGAACATTTTCTCCAGAGTGCCTGTAGACCTAGCTACTGTTAATACTTTCTTAATGCCTGATTTCTGCTTCATGTTTAAGTTGTACCAAGAAAACAATTAAAACAATAGAGGTGGAAATTATTTCTAAGAAGATAAATGGTTACTGGTAAGGATTAATCACTATAATGGCTCCAGACTTCAGTCTTAGAATATGAAATGACTTAAAATTATGGAGCATTTGTGTTACACTTATTATCAGGTTAAAATTCTGTTCCCAAATAGATGCTTATTTTCCTTCTTTAATGGGTGCAAACTGTGTAGGTCAGGCAGTCAGGTCAAATCTCCACGTAGGAAATCCAAATTTCAAAACTTTCAAAAGGCATTCCTTTTTATTCTCTGTAATTAGGCAATTAACTCTACTGGGATTTGTAGACAACATGCAGTACAGAAAAGGCAAGTAAAGAAAAGTTGCAAAATAAAATATTAAAATTTTTTTAAAGGTCACTAAATCATATGACCTAATTCAGAAGTATTTAACTGAAAATGAAGAACTAAGGAAATAAATAAGCTGAGCAACTCAAATTATACAATCAGCTACTTTAATTATTAGGTAGAAGATTTTCTTTCTAAAGCTCACTAGTATGTTTACACAAATAATTTTTAACTGTTTTGTAATTACTCTGTGCTGTATCTTATTTATCCTTCATTATTTTCAGATACTTATGTGATAATCCATAAGATTTGAATTCTCTTGAATTCTCATCATGCAAAATATAGAAATAGCATAATAGACGATATTTTTTCTGTCATGTTATGACACTGAAATTTGTTTTGAGGGATATGAACAAAAATATTAACTTTTGAACATCGGGTTCTAAATCTAACTTCATTTAACTGTTAAAATATTAACAACGTTTACTGAAGAATATATTTGTGAAATTCCTGTGCAAACTAGTTGATAAAATAAAATGTGACAATTGATTTGTTCTTAGTTCATAATGATAAGGGTTAATTAAGTAATTTTCCTAATAGCTTAAAAGAATTCTGTCTAGACCACTCTAATAATCTTAAAGGTATTATCTTTATCATCTGGAATGAATATTTTCCCTATTTTTCAATAAACATGAGCAACAAAAGATACAAAATAGTTGGAGGAGAAATTTGAGCTAGCCAATAAAATAGAAGATGGCCTTGATTTTTTTTCAATTAAATATATATGGTATACCAAATACTGGGAATGAGAAGAAAATTAATAAGTAAGCTAACAAACTGTCAGAGTAAGGAAAATTATGGTGTTCTGGAGAAAAGAAGCATTAAAAGGTGTCATTCAACCATGAAAGCTCTACTGAGTCCAAGGTCTATGACAATTCTAGAAGACACAAGCTGTGCAATCCTGTAAACTGGGGAAAGCTAAACAGAACCTCAAACAAGAGTGACAGAAACTCAAGGGTGGTCACAACTGAGGGATGTTAACCATGTCACTGAGAATAAGTGCCTCCACTTACGTGTAAGACACGAAAGTAGACAGACAAAATATTTTTGAGGGACACATTCATATATATACATTTCCCATCATATAAAAAAGTCTACATTCTTAATACTCTAAAATTCATGGTCACATAATCAATGCTTTGGTATTGTTTTAAGTGAAATCTACTTCTTAGCAATAGGATACTAATAGAAATTAATGTCGCATTTCTGGCTCTGAAAAACTAAAAGCTCAAAATAAGTCACCTAATCACAAATTTGGAGTTTTCTTTAAAGTAGTGATTTCCTGAATCTCTACTTCTGTGTGTGTGTGTGTGTGTGTGTGTCTGTCTGTCTGTCTGATATCCCTTTATTTAGTAAACAGGAGATGGCAGTATCTTACCGTTATTTAAAACACAAGTTACTTGAACTTCCCTGTTATTGACATCTCAAAATGTCATACGCACATGGACAATGTCCTCTCTTATTTTGCAATTTAGAGTAGAACATTATGTATTTAATTTGATGAAGGCACTAGTAAAAAGAACAAAGATCTCATTTGTCTTTGTTCATTTATATGATATATTGGTCAAATAAAAAAAAAGCCTGTATTTTGATAATGAATAATTAAAATATTTAGAAATTAATAATAACTAAAAGATAGGCCTATGGAAACCTGCCCTTTTAGGAAGGTTGTGTTCTTTATGCATTGGATGTGTTTATAAGTTTGATGAACAAAGTTTTTATTTAGTGACAGTGGAAGACATTTAGCAATCATTAAAAAATATATAAATAGTTAAATCTAAGGATACTCGTTAACAATTGGCAAAGAAGGAAACGTTAACGGAAAGAAAATGTGAGCAAATTTACCAACAAACTTGCTATTTTAGTCTGTGTAAGTTAATGGGTATTCATAGCTGTGGCACACATCGTCCATAGTTTCTCAAAATAAATTTGTCCTTGCTTTTCCTGCTCTCAGCGTGTCTCCCTCATTAGAAAGGAACAATGCCAAGTCCTCAAACTATTGTCCTCCTTTTCTCTAGAAAAAGAATAACCTTTGGGGAGCAGGAGGGTGAGTAACTGAGAAAGCTCTGAGACTGAGGCTTTTTTTCTTCCTGATAAAAAAGAAGTCATATGTGAAGAAGCTATCCTTTTTTTTCCCCTATGTTTTATCAACCCTGAATGAAAACATATTCTTGGAGCTTCCATGCCACATATTGTACATGGGAAAAAGGGAGACCCCACAATTCACAAGAAAGCTAGCTTCAATAGCATATGTTTTTAATAGCTGTTGAAAGCACTGGCTAAACTGTTTTACAGGGCTAGTGCAAAATAATAAATAATAGTAATAAATAAAAATTTGAGACACTTTCTTCATAAAATAGGGAAAAAATGTTGTTCAATATAATGAAATATAAAGCTTTTCCCTCTTACCTATGGTTTCCCTCTTAACCTGTGCGTATTTTCACTCCTCACTTGCGTACTCCATTGCCCTAAAGGACTTCATCTTTAAGACACAAAATCTAAGAAAGAACTATGAAGAACTGCAAGATGGTGACAGCATAGCTTAAGCCCAGCACCCTTCTGAGTATGGTGCTTTAGCTGATCATGTTGGTCGCAAACCCATAAAATGAAGCCTGCTCCTGAAATTTATCTTGAAATTTTACATGGCTAAAAAAATGGCCAGTTTTGTTTAAGCCAATTAAAATTCATCTACTGGATATTCTCTGTTTACCCACCAGATGCAATCCTCCACAACCTCTACCTTATCCGAACTTGCATGTGTCCCAGATAGTTGTTGATGTACATACTGAATCACCCACAAGCTCTTGCCTTTATCTCCCAGATGGGTTTGATCAGAGAGAGTTATTGACAGTAGACTATGGGGTGTGAGGAGAAAAGAGTTCAGGATCTTTTATCTTCCTCTTTTTTCCTGAAATAATGTTCTGATAATGGCTATATTTCTTGGCTGAAGACCACAGCTTCAGATGGGTAGTTCCTATATTCTTGGCGCTAGGTGCCAGAGATAACTTCCTCAGACCTCTCTGCGACTGTATTTCTGGATGGCTCACAATCTCTTTCTGTCCTGTTCACCCTTTCCACACATTAGTAAATGATCCTTTCATTAACTCTTTCTAATCTTTTTCCCACCCCCTTTGCTTTTAGAATCCTAAGTGATGCAGTTGATGGTACCTTGTTCTTCACGGAACGAAAAACAGCTGAACACCTGTAGTATTACCCAGACTCTTCCAACGCCTTCCAGCCAAAAGAACACTGTCAAAAACACCAGTATTGAAACAAAGTTGAGGGTAGTGGTTTCATTGCAAGAGAAAATCTCCACCACCAAATTACCACAGGTAATTTGGAGGGAGGGGCGGTCTCATTAAAATGTTATTAGAAAAAATTATTATATAGTTTGGGTTGGGGTGCTTGTCTGGAAGGTGCAACTCTTGATGTCGGAGTCATGAGTTTGAGCCCCATGTTGGGTATAGAGATTACTTAAATAAATAAAACTTTAAAAAAAAAAGGAATTTGGGCTCATTGTTAGGTGATTTTTATGGCTGTTTCAATGGAAGCAGGATTTGCTTTGGATATGTGTGATCAGAAAGTTGGATAAGAATAAGATTGTGTGTCTTAAGCCATTTAATCTAAAAGGAAGAAAAATAAAATGGAGTTGAGCTTTTAATTGGAGAGATTCCGTAGTCATCTGGGAGAGGGAAATGTTTGCTATTTTCCATGTCTGAACAGTGACTTGGTTAGGTTTTAGTTCATCATGGCACACACTGTGAATTGTCTTATAGCGGTATTCTGTGTGATTGTCTACATTCAGTAAGAGGACACCAAAGCCTGGTTAGTGGCAACTAGCTCCTAACAACACCAAGATCTAGGGAGTAATACTGGGTCAATTCACAGCTACCAAGAATTTATTTTTTTTTTCAATGCTTATTTGTTTAACCACATCCTATTTATATTTTTGTCTATAATTCAAACAATTCCAACTTTATTAGGACATTTAAAATTGATTATTATCCTTTTTCCCCCAGACACATTTCCTCTCTTACCCTCATAACTACTTATATCCCAAGTAGCTTAAATTATTTTTTTATATTTTATTACCTTTAACTCTTTTTTATTGAAGGATAATTGACATATAATACTGTATTAGTTTCAGTTATACACATAGTGATCAAATGTTTACTTATAAAACAAAATGGTCACTATAATTTTAGTTACTAAACTTGTCACAATATTACTATTTGTCCTAAACTGTATACTGTATCCACATGTCTTATTTATTTTATAACTAGAAAATTTTACCTCTTAATCCCCTTCACCTATTCTGTCCATCTCTTCCATCCCTCTCCCCTCTGGCACCCAGTTATTTCTTCTCTGAATCTATAAATCTGTTCGTTTTGTATTATCTTTAAGATTCTACATATTAGTGAAGTCATACAATATTTGTCTTATTCTAGTCTGATTTATTTCATTTATCATAATGTTCTCTAGGTCCATCATGTGATCTCAAATGCAAGATTTCATTATTTTTTATGGCTGAGTAATGTTCTATTGAATATATTTATATATACCACATATATATTCTTTATCCATTTACCAATTGATGGGAATTTAGGTTACTTCCATATCTTGGTTGTTGTAAATAATGCTGGGATGGTATATATGCCATTCATATATATTTTTTGATTTATTTCTTATTCATATATTTCTTTGATTTAGTGTTTTCATTTTCTTCTGATAAATACCCGGAAATTGAATTGCTAGATTGTATGGTAGTTTTATTTTAAATTTTTTAGGAAACTCCATAGTGTTTTTCATAGTGGTTGTACCAATTTACATTCCCACCAACAAAGCATGAGGAGGCCTTTTTCTCCATATCCTTGCCAACACTTGTATTTTTTTTGTCTTTTTGATACTACTCATTCTGACTGGTGTGAGGTGACATCTCACCGTGGTTTTGATTTGCCTTTCCCTGTTGGTTAGTGATGTTGAGCATCCCCTAATGTGCCAGCAGTATGTCTTCTTTGAAAAATACCTATTCAGAGTCTTTGTCCAATTAATTATCATTTTTATATTGAATTTTATGCTTTCTTTATATATTTTGGATTTTAACCCCTTTTTGGGTATATCATTGGGGACAATCTTCTCTCATTCAGCAGGTTGCCTTTTTATTTTGTTAATGGGTTCCTTTACTGTGCAAAAACTTTTTAGTTTGATGTAGTCCCATCTGTTTATTTTCACTTTTGCTATCCTTGTCTAAGGAGAAAATCCCCCCCAAATTCTGCAAGACCAATGTCAAAGAGCTCACCATCTATATTTTCTTCTAGGAGTTTTACAGTTTTGCACATTACATTTAAATCTTTAATGTGTTTTAAGTTTATTTTTGTACATGGTATAAGAAAATGGTCCAGTTTCATTCTTTTGTATGTAGCTGTCCAATTTTTCCAGAACCACTTATTGAAAAGACTATCTTTTCCTCATTGTATATTCTTGTCTCTTTTGTCATAGATTAATTGAGCATATATATGTGAGGTTATTTCTGGCCTCTATTCTGTTTCATTGATCTATGTATCTTTTTAATGCCAGTATCATATTATTTTGATTATTAGCTTTGTAGTTTAGTTTGAAATCAGGAAGTGTGACACCTCCAGCTTTATTCTTCTTTCTCAAAGTGCTTTGGTTATTTGGGGTCTTTGTGATTCTACAAAATTTTTAGGATTATTTGCTCTAACCCTATGGAGAATGCATTGGTATTTTGATAGAGATTACTTGGAATTTGTAGATTTTTTTGGATAGTTTGGACGTTTTATCTCTTCTATTTTCAATGATAGCCTAGCTGGATATAGTATTCTTGGCTGCATGTTTTTCTCGTTCAGTGCTCTGAATATATCATGCCAGTTCTTTCTGGCCTGCCAGGTCTCTGTGGATAACTCTGCTGCCAATCTAATATTTTTGTATGTTACAGACTTCTTTTCCCGGGCTGCTTTCAGGATTTTCTCTTTGTCGCTAAGACTTGTAAATGTTACTATTAGGTGATGGGGTGTGGACCTATTCTT